>VYXF01004723.1:602379-653426 GCA_013397295.1 Polioptila caerulea
GGCAGCGGGGCCGCGCCGGGGCCCGGAGAGGCGGCTGGTTGCGGGCGGCTGCTTCATCGACGGGCCTGCTGTGGTTTTCTTCCGCCAGTTTTCTCCGGAGGCTCCTTCCCCTGAAGAGCGGAGCCATGACGTCCCTGGCGGAGCAGCTGAAGCGGCTGGCGCTTCCCCAGACCCATCCCAGCCTCCTGGACCGCAGCGAGGTGGCATCGCTGCTCTTCACCTGCAAGGAAGCCGCCACTATTGACAGGGACACGTTTTTTGCCATCGGTGAGTTTGGCTGCTTAGATGGCACTGGTTTTAAAAACCACTCTAAAAAACAGGTGGGGAAAGATAAATAGGAAAGGCAAACCCGTATTCGAAAAAGGCCGTAAGAATACTTCAAAAAGCTGCCGGCTAGTCAGCATCACTCCAGTCTCTGGAAAAACCGTGCACATTTCTAAGCACATAAAGGTAAGGTAATGAGGAAGAGTCAGGGATACCCAAGATGCTCAGGGACTGGAGAATTTGCCCAGTAAGGGAAAGTTGATGAGAGAAATGTCTCTGGTCTCGTTCGGTCTGGAGAAGAGAAGGCTTTGGATGGGTCTCATAGGAGCCTGCCATTGCCTTTGAGGAGGTTCCCAGAAGATGCATCCGGCTATCCACAGGAGTGCATGGCTGGAGGACAGGAGACAGTGGGCATAAGTTGAAAGAATAGAAATTAAAACTGGATAGAAGGAAAAGCTTTTTCAGTTTGAGGACAGTCAAGCAGTTAACAAGATTGACTGCCTTGAAAAAAAGAAAAAAGTGGCTTTTTTGAAAACTCTGACCCTGAGCAACCTGGTGCAATTTCAGAGACCCTTTTAACCCTGCTTTGAGCAGAGCCTGGGACTGGAAATCCCCCAGTGTGCCTTCTGGCATGAATTCTGTGTTATATGAAAAGATGCTGATGCCTTGCTCTTGGGTATCATTATGGTCACAAATAATGTGAAGTGGCAGTAGCCTTTGCCATGTTGGCACACTTCAAATTCTTCATGCTCTATCCCTTTCCATTTTTGTATAAAATTTTATCCAGGAATGTGATACTCTTGAATAAGAAAGCTGTTTTCTAAAACCAGGCAGATTGATACCATGTTTTCATTTTAAGTAACAGGATTGTAGATATATATCTTTGATGCTGCACAGAGTGTTTTTGTGGTTTCTCTAGTTACTCTAGAACTGCTTGGCTGAGTTTGAGGATGGAGTTTTTGTGGTCTCTTATCCAATACTGGATCTTTGATCCAGTGTTTGATCATTCCACTGTTAGGAAAGATAAAATCTCTACATTGGGTTTGAGTTTCATGTGTTCCAGCTTGCATCTGTTGTCCTCTCATCCTTTCACTGTGCATTTTTGATAAGAGTCTGACTCCATCTCCTTGATAACCCACACTACCCTGTTAAGCAGTTGCGGATAGCAGAAAGATTTTCATTTGACTCTCTTCCCCAGGCTGAGCAGTTCCTCCTTTTCCTTGTAGGTTGTTTTCCAGCCCCTAGACCATTTCAGCATTCCACTGATGTACTCACAGCCAGAAATGTTTTTCTTCTACTGATGATCTCAAAATGCACACAGCATTTTGCAGCTCACAAATGGAAGGAAAGGGCAGTTCCCCCCTCCCTCAGCCTGCTGGCCANGCTGCAAGAGCACTTTGCTGATGGTTGCTAGCATTGTTTTTCTTTGTCAGCTGAGGAATAGTTCAAGTATATAAAAGGTTTTGGTCTTAGACCTCTTTACTGTTTGTTTTGGTTTGCTTGGTGAGGATGACATGTACCAGTATAGCAAAAAATTTGGATATGCCAGTGAGGAGGTAAGGGGAGCAAAAACTGGTATGTTTAAAGCATTCCTCCCGTTTTTAATTTTTTTTTTCCCCGCAGGATGCACTGGCTTAGAAGAGCTGATGGGGATTGATCCTTCATTTGAAGAGTTCCAGTCCAGTTTGTTTAGTTCCACATCCAAAGGCCTTGAACGCAGTGTTCAGACTAAAGCAGTAAATCAGCAGCTGAATAAGAATATTTCATTGTTCCTCATTCACCTGTCCCCCTACTTTATGCTTAAGCCAGCCCAGAAGTGCCTTGAATGGCTGATTCACAGGTAATGCACTGAATATCTTACATGTCAATAGATAAGGATAGAAATGCAAGATTTATTTTCTCTCAGGGAGAAAAATTTTGAATAATTTTACTTTAGCTTTCTGAAAATACAGGTTAGAATGTTAATAATGTGCATTTGGGCTTAGTCTTTATGGGGCCAGACGCTGTTGCCAGTTAGACTGTGATTATTTTGATCTGTCATGGTACTCTGTACAAAAGGAATTACTTCCTTGCCTGACTTTCACCAGAGTTGCCCAGCCCTAGGCATCTTACAGAGCACATAGAGAGGCATTGATATATTGTAAAATAGCAGATTTTCAATATTAACTCTGAACCATGAGTCCTAACTATTCTTATTTCAAGGTTTTGTAAGAAGGTGTGAAGAAAAAAAACAACCAAGTATTTTGTGATGTTATATTCTTTATATAAATTAACCTATCCTAATGCAGAAAATGCAGTACTTCTTATCATGAAAGAGTGTGTGATTTACTTGGTACGTACTTCTTTGAATCACAATCTTTTTATACGTGTATTATACTGAGAAATTAATACTAGATTATTGTAACTTCTGGTTTAATACTGAAACCTATGCAGAAGAAATTAAGGTAATTATTAGTTGTACTGGGACCTAAAATGGTTGACAGTGAGGAAAAAAAGCACTAGCACTGTTTCTTTCTTCTAGCACATACAGGCTGTTGGCCACCTTGAGTTTCTGGACTGTAGGTGTAGCATAGATCTGAGTCAGTATGACAATCATGTCAGATCATGCTTAAAAACAAGTAAACAAGGTATTCTGAGAAGAATGTGGATTGGTCTTATTTCCTTTTTGGCTTCCAGATACTTTTAAATTACATATGTATGTTCTTTTCCTTAGATTTCACATTCATCTCTACAATCAAGACAGTTTGATTGGTTGTGTTCTGCCATATCATGAGACTAATCTATTTGTGAGAGTTATTCAACTTGTAGATATAAGAAGCCCGACTCATAAATGGCATTGGATGGATCCAATACGGGTAAAATATTTAACAGATGCAAGCTGGAAAGACCTTGAGGGACTTTATTTAGTAATATCTTGACTCTTCTACTCTGCTTGTGAATGTGGTCCACCAGTTTATGTGATTAGTTGTAGAACTGTACTGAAAGGTTTCATTACAGGAATGGAGCCTGGATGCCCACATGTTGTTTCTGCTCTCTTTCTTTAAAGGTGAAATTGATGATAAAAAGGTTTGACTGTAATTACTCTTTGTTTTGGCCAAGTTAAAGCATGCTTTTAAGGTGTAAATATTTGTTACTGCTAGGAAGATACATCAATTACTAAAATTTATATTTATTTGCATGTAGGTTAAGTGTAATTTTCTTCATCATCTGTCTTAATGTAGACAAAACATTCTAGAATAGTGCATGGAGATCCATTACTTATTTCGGTTTAAGTGGCGTTAACTGATCAGTAGGATTAATTTAGAGATTATAGTAATGTTCACTTTCTTTGCTTCACTTTACTCTGAGTGTTCTAATTTTACTTTTTTTTTCTCTGTGTAAAGAAACCTGGAGTCCCACTGGCAAGGGGTACTGTCATTACACACTGCTACAAAGACCTGGATTTCATGGATTTCATCTGCAGGCTGGTGGCAAAATCTGTGAAGGTTGTTCATTTATTCTAGATTGTTGTTTGTTGTCACTTTGTCTTCCCCATCTATGTATAGTAGTGTGCTGTTTCTTAATGTTTTGAACTGCAGATCAGAGTAAAATGAATCATTTATCAGTAAACAATATGAGGATTTCTTTTATTATAATTTTTGAAGATGACAGTCTGACAGAAGTTCTTATAAGGAAGTGGCTGAGAACCAATGAGCCATAACAAAACAATTTGGCCATACTGTATTATATAAGGTGTTGCCTCAGGATATTTAATTGTCTTATTTTCCTTCATAAACTCGTTTCTGCTATTAGTTTTTAACTGTGCTCTGAATTTTTGTGTCTTTTCTTGGAGTTGTCATGGGTGTTTTAAATACACATCTTCAAATATTAATGAGAATTTGAAGTTGAGAATGTTAGAAGGCAGGCAAATTTTTTTTGTTTTTTCAGCTAATGCCTAATAGTGGGCTAGTTCTGTAGTCTCAGAAGGGTAAGATGTATGACAGATCCAGTTATTTAGAGAACTGGGATGTGTCTGCTGTCAAATAAGCAAAGTAGACACAATAACAGTTTATTCACCAGTATAGAAGGAGGTGTTAAACAGAACACCAGTTAGTTTCTTGTCAGTCCAGCTCTGAGTCTTGAGCAGTACACCAAGATCACAAGTGATTTTGGCTGCCTTATTCTGATGACCTACATTGGCACACATTTCCATCTGCCGGGTCTGTGAGGAGGAGTAGTAACCTCTGGTGAGGGTTGCTGCTGTGAGAGGTGGTGACTTCAGTTGTGCCAGCAGGAGCTGCTGGAGCTTGCCGGCTGGAGTTCTGAGATTTTGGTGATTTGAGGGAAGCCATATGGGCATTTCCACTTGCCCTGATGTCTGAACAACCATTTTTTTTCTGTGATCCAGGTCTTTTCAGAGTGTCCTGGCAACTCAGCTCAACTGAGAGTTCTCCTTGTGTTTTATGCTTCCACCATTGTATCGGCTCTTGGAGCTGCAGAGAAGATAACAGACACTATGGTCTCTCTGCTGCTCCCTTACATCCAAAAGGTAGGTGGAGCTCTGTTTCCCTCCTGTGTGGTGAAGAGTACTGTGTTCTGCAGACATGAATTCGCAGATAACATCCAGGAGAGACATCCTGAGTGATACGTACTGTACCACTCAGCCTGATTGGTAACCTCAGACAGGTCAGGGTCCATGGGAAATAATGTTTTTTCACACTTCAGATGAGCATTTCAACAACTGTTTTCTGCTCTGCATGAGGAGTGGAGCTGTGAGAAATGGATACACAGTTTGGAGAATGTCTTTACTTTGAGATTTGTCATGCTAAACCATGAGGAAAAGGTGTCTGGGTAGACAGCCTGCTTTAACATTCTCTCTCTTCCACGATTGTTGCTTTATCAACAAACGGAGCAGTAGTTAATAAATGTGTCTTCTTTATCTGTGGACCCTCTGTGACAGCTTTTTCTTCTTGAAAGTTGAGTTTATAGTTACCTTAAACATCTATGCATGGAAAAGAACATAGTGGGATTCTGTGATGTCAGAATAAAAATTATTTTTATGTTAATGTACTCTTTTGTATTATTCTGTGTTAAAAACTCACCTTTGTCTCTTTTTCTAGGGCTTGAAATCCTCTGTACAGGATTACAGAGCTGCAACATACATGATAATCTCCCAGATGACAGTAAAAGTGACAGTGGAGACTTCCTTGGTGCATTCCTTGATGGTACAGATAAGCAAGACATTATTTAAAATGCCCTCATTAATCAGGGATGGGCTGGCTTGCTTGAACCTACTTCTGCAAACTCAGAAAGGAGATAAACTTGGGAAAAAGTAAGTCTATATGAATCAGATTTTCCCACTTTCTAAAATTCCAAACTCCGCTTTGATAATTTGAAATTTTTATATCCTCATCATTAAAGGGACACTTTCCTGTCAGAAGTTTTGGTAGTTGACATTTGAGAGGGCTTGCAACTTCCTGTGGCTTACTTTGAAAATTTGTATGCTCACTGCAGCAAAGGAGCCTCAGTGGTACAAGTTGGTCATCTCTTGGTCCTTCTGCTACTTCTGTTAGTAAGGGATTGATGTCAATGTGCAGAACTGAACCCTGTTGAGTAAGAGGTTTTCTGGAAAGCGCAAAGAAGTTCTGCCTCTTCAATGGAAGGGCTTTGAGTTGGTGTTGGATTTAACAGCTGAAGCATAAGTGCTTCTATACCACCACTAGTTTGGCCTCACTTCAGGTGAGGTGTTCTCCTGGAGGTTCATGTGCTAGATTCCCATCCATCTGTCTGCCCTGCTCTGGCACAGTTGGCTGGTGCTGGTAACATGCATTTGGACCTAGTCCCACATGCTACAGGGAATTGGCTTCCTGGCAGAGAGGTGTATTCCAATAGGAAAAATCTTACGGGGGATATGTAGAGCAATTACCTTCTAGGTACTTGAACACTATCATAGGTGAAAAAGTGCAGGTGTGGGGTTGATATATTATGCAGCATCCAGCCAGGTGGACATAAAACGAGACAAGATGAAGCTTTGTGTTAGCTGAAAGGGTAATGGCTTCTCCTCAGAGGATCTGTCATTGCACAGTTACTTCTCATCCCTTTTGCTGCTGCCAGGGGATTGATATGCTTCTTGCAGTGTGAGGATATCTCTTCATGTAATTCCTACAATTATTTTTCCTTTTACTATTTGCAAAAAACATAGGTAGATTCACTGTGCTGTTGCAGCAGTTGTGCTCGACGTGACTGGCAGTACTCTTTTTTCTTCTTGGATGTTAAATGTGCCAATAAACATCTGGCATTAAGGAAGTGGAGCCCTTTGAATCTTTTCAGTGTTTGTTTATTGTTACCTGATGCTGAAAATTGAATCCTCGTGAAGTCTGCATGGTTTTGAAAGTGTTTGTAACCCAGATTAGCATTCATAATTTTCTTTTTTCCTCCCTTTCAATTGTGCAGGCCGTTTAATTATCTGTGCAAAACCCCAGAACTGGTAACACTTTTGCAAAGCCTGTCAGCAGGCTATGATATCTCTCCTCTCCTCCGCTACCTGCTGCCCCACCTTGTTCACACCGTCGTGAAAGGTGATACAGGTAAGTTAGCACAGGTTCTGTGTTAAATATCACAGCTATGTAATTGCTTCTTCTATTGAAACTGTGCCAATACCTTTGAAGGCCTGATTGAGCTTTTGTGTGCTTCCTTCTTTCTTTCTTTTTTTTTTTTTTCTCTTTGAGGTGTATTGTAGTACTGTGAAATCTTGGGTAGATTGTATGTATGGTTTAATTGTGGTTTAAATAGGGGACAACTGTGTTTACCCAGTGGTTAAGTGTGCCTGGAAACAGTCTGGGGCAGCAAGGCTGGCTGCCATGCAGTTGTAGCCTGTGTCTGTGCTACAGAGTCTGTTTGCACTGTGGCATTGTAGTGCTGAATCACGACTGGGAGAGCTCTTTTGCTAAAAAGGTCCAGATTCACACCAAGGAATGCTCTAGGGGAGTTGCTGGCACAGCTTTTAGCAGCAGGTCTGGAACATGCCAAAACGTCCTTGAATTTATTGGCAGCAATCCAGGCTTTGGCAGTTTAACAGCGTTGGTATGAAGCATTGCTAATGGATCACAGAGAGTTAGGGCTGCTAGTCAATGAGTACTGTGGTCTTTGTGTGCTTGGTTCACCAGAGGATGATGCCTGTACAAGCTGTTTGCTCTAATCAGTATGAGAGGGGCTGTCCTCTAACCATTGTTCATCTTTTATGATTGTCCTTAGAGGAGCAAGAAGAATCCGAGGAGACAGAAAACGACATTTATATCAAGCATCTTCAAGCAATTCTTGAGAGTATACCACTGGAAAAGGATTTAGATTCCCTGTTGGCTTCGTGAGTTGACTTCAGGTCTTTTCCTTATGCAGTACTGCAGTCACTTCTGGTTTAATAATAAATAATTCCTGACAATGGCATTAGCATTACATGAGCATGTTTTGGCATCAGCATTATATGAGCATGTTTTTCTGAGTTCATAAGTTAAGTCCAGACATGGATTTTGAAATTATAATGTTCAGTAAACCAGAACAGCCATTTGTTTAGCATTTGTGGGAGTAGTTGTGAGACAGAGTGAAACTTCAGGCCAGGAGCAAATCTGTACTTGCAGTAAATAATGTATATTAATCCTAATCTGTTAAGCACTGTGCTTTATAACAGTAATGAGAAAGATACCTTGGAAAACATGGTGACTTTTCCTTTTGTTTGTAATTTTAGCAAGTTTCTTGAGGAGTATGTCTCCTGTGGTACAGAGATTGAATCTAATCCCATCAAAATGGCAGCACTCAATCAAAAGATCCTTCCTCTTATCAGACTTCTGGAGAGAAAGTAAGTTCCATTTTTCTATGACAGACCCACAGTCTGTAGAGTGATGGTATTAGCTATACCTTGGATTATTGGGTGTAGTAAGCAAAATAGTCCTGCTGAAATAGATACAAAAGAAATAACTGACTCCTAGTCTCTGTCCAAATTTTGTTTCACTGATCTGTCCTTACATATTTTGTTATCACTGTAATACATGGACCCAGACCTACTGGCTTTGCACAGCTCTTTACTTTGTAACATGACCTTCTTTGCTCATTATGCATCCTGGTGGTCTGCATATCATCCATCTGTGCTAAAACATAATGGTTTATTGCCTTTGCAAAGCAAATTAAAGTATCTCTGGTTTGGGTGAATGCATGTGCGTTCAGTTTCCTATGTTTCTCTTGTAAATACATGGTTATCTATAATCCTCTGCAGAAAATATTGATGGTTTTCTTTTGGCAGGTATCCTAAAGCCTTAGATTCTGTCTTAGAGAAGCACCTGGAAGATTGCACAGATGAGGCTGACCAAAATCTTTTTCATCAATTTATTTCTCTTTCTTTAAGCTGTGGCAAGTACAAGGTAGGTAGGATTGTGATCCTAGCTCTTATATGGTTATACTGTCAGAAGGCTGATTTTTTGACAGAGTTCTGCTCTCTGTTGCTCCTTATAAACAAATGTCTACCATTCCCACAAAAAAAAAACCACAAACAAAAAACAAACAAACAAACAAACAAACAAACAAATTTAAAAAAAAAAAAAAAGCCCAACACTAAAAAAGGAACCCTAACTTGATTAAATATTTTTGGGGGGAGCTTGGTCAAAACTGTGGTAAAACAAAAACTGTCAGGTCTTTTAAGTTTTTTTTTATTGTAATGACTCATGAGTGTGAGCATTTTTCCCTGGTTAAAATTTGTACCTTTCCAGCTGCTCCAATTGCTACCAATAATTTTTTCCCTTAGAAACATGGCCACTTGGCCACTACTTACACTGTAGTGGTCAATAGTGATGAGACAGTTGTGCCCAGCAAGGCCTCATCCTACTTAGGGATATTGTCAGGGGCAGAGGTGTCTTTTTTGTGAAAGCTGAGAACAACTTTATCACTGTTGAGAGAAGATGGCTTGGTCCTTTTCCTTGCACTGATTTTATGAATGTTTACAGTCGGTAACAGGGAAGAATAGAGTGACCACAGAGTTGTTCCTGTGCCATTTCTGAAGAGCAATTGAAACTCAGCCTAACACAGAATAACCATTACTACAACAGATCTGGCCAAGGAATGTATTATAAGAGCTGGTTAGTATTCTGGCTTTTGTTTGCAACGATTGAAAGACTGAAAGCACTTAGGAAAATATGACAAAATATACATATGCATAAACACATACATGTGCTTCCTGTATTTTTGTACTGATTTAACAAAGGTGCAGATTCTGTGTCCGAGTAACAAGTGGATTAACAGAAAAAAAAGGCATGCAGAACAGAGGCATATGACTCTCTTCCAGCTTTTAAGGTTCCTGAGATAAGTGCACGCAATTGGACTAGCAGGGATTCCTTTTTAACAGTTTCTATCTGTGCTCTGTCACACTGACATTGTCACTAGAGCTTTCTCAGAATCCTTAGATAAGCGTAATGCTTTTCTAGGACATAATGGTGTCTGTGGCTTACTGTACTTTTCAAGCTGTCTTCCAAAAACTGTCTGCCATAGTGAAGAAATTTAATTATTTAAAACAGTTATACAATATCATTGTACTGTAATTTAACTTTCTGGGTCTTGATTATGCAGGTTCTCTCCTGGTACAAAAAGTTGTCATAAGAATGTCACCCATTATCCTTATGTATATTTAAAGTATTTTTAACATGCACTGGGGTTACTGTGAAATCTGTGTTTCAGTTTCTGGAAGACTCTGATACCTCTCTGCTGCTTAGTTTGAATCATCCTCAGCCTGCTGTGCGGGTCCTGGCTCTTCAGCATTTGAAAGATGTTATTGAAACTTCAAAGGTTTGTGTCTGAATCTCTCACTTACAGAACTGACTTAACATAGAACATCTTCAAAAAGCTGTTTGCCAGACATACCAGTTGAAGATGAGTGGTATGTGAAACTCTATCTGTGTCATCCTTACTGCCTTTCATGGTGTTTTCCATAGGCTTCCGTCACCATTTCCCTGTATTCTGGAGTCTGGATATAGTTCTCGTTGTTAAGCTGCTCGCATTCTCATAAAATCCAAGTTAATAAATATTTCTAGTTTTCTTTCTTTTGTTATTGAAAGTTAGTCTGCCTGTGAGGTTTAATTTAGATGATATCTCTTACACTAGAATTCAGATATTTCATTAAAAGCCTGTAAAGTGTTTTACAGACAAATGATTTATTTTCTCTTTGACTGTTTGTTTTTTTTTTCAGGAAGGCTTTGATCAGGCTTTCATTGAAGAAGCAATTTTTGGACGGCTTAAGGATGACAACAGAGATGTTGTGATGTCTGCTCTCAGTTCTTTGGAGGTAAGAGTGTGTCTTTTGGCATGCAAGATTTTACCTGGTCTGGAATGTGTGTGTGTCTGGAATGTATTCTGTGTAGTTTTCTTTCTTGTCCTTGTGTCCCTGTTGCATGACTTTTATCCTTTAACAGGATAAAGTAGCACAAATTTAGGAGGCTTGTGTTGTTTGCCATCTCACAAATTCCCCCCAAATCTCTGCTACCTCATTCTTCCCAAGGTGTTGGCAGTTGAAGTGGATTTAAAAATTTTGTTTTTCTTTTTTTTTTTAATGTAGCTACTGAAGCATGCTTAAATCTTTGATTTATTTGAGGCATGCTTCCTGCTTATTCTGTACGTTTTTCTATAAAAAGGCAAGCCATGCTATCTGTCTTTTGGATGGAAAGTGCAGTGATGGTGCAGTCACAAGACATTACTCTAGTGAGAGGTGCTCAGTTGAGTTTTTCCATGTGCTAGTCATGTGGTCAGTTGATAGTGGCAAAGTCCTGAGCTCCAGCTCAGGTTTTCTGGACAGGACTCTGGTATGCATTGTACTGATTGTTTCCAGCTAGAGTAACAGTCTGTCTTTAAGGCTTCTGCTAGTAGTAGTGGAGAATATTATTAGCAGTAGTGGAGTTGGTCCTGTGTGTTCATTCATTCTTGATCACCAGTAACTCAGAATAGAAGCACGTGAGTGCTCCTTCAGACTTCAGTATCTTTTGTTAATGTGCCTTATATTTTTGTGATCCAGATGCAAAGTAAAGTAAAAGCAATTCTTATTTAATTATAACATAGTTTGCGTATCATTTGTCAATTTTACCAAACATATCCACATTTAGTAAGTTCGCCATACTTTAGAACATCAACAGGGCATACTGGGTAGCCTTATTTCTTCTTTTCACCTGATAGTATTTTCATTACATGAACATCAGCAGGAATGCAGTTAGTCATGTTTGATCTCTGTTTCCACTTGGTATAGCAGATGCATTTTCTGTTATGATGTGGTAAACTGTTTTGTATATTGTTGTATTTTTATTCATTTTTCTTGATTACGGTTCAGACTTTCAGGGAACAAGTCAGTCCGGAAGTAATAGCATCAAGTCTTTTGAACATTTTCCAGAAAGCTGATCTTTCAAAGGATGGAAAGTGGTATGTTTGTGCTTTTTTTCTGTCTACATTCTTTCTGTATAAATTATTTTTTTAAAAAGTAAGAATATATAAAGAATACTTTTAATACAGTGCTTCTCTGCAAATGCTTTTCGTTGTGCTATTTCTATGCTGAGTTACAGGAGAGATGTTCAATTATTTTCATACCATTTCCCATTAATTCCTTATTTGTTCTTGCTGCTGTTTAGATACAGGCAATCACCATGGAGAATAGAGAACAAATCAAAGAAATGTTGCTGATATGATTGAGTAATGTATTTTTAACACAATTTGTTCTCTTTTAGGTACAAGGTTTTGGAGAGAGCAGTAAAAATTTTAGTCGAAGAGGAGATTCTGAAAGAGAAGAAAGAACTGCTAGATGCAGCAGTAATGCAGTTGTTACCTTTTATGATAATCACTAATGCAAATTCAGAATCTTCAGATTGGAAAATGGCTGTTTGTTTGTCAGAGTCTGGTCTCTGCTCCTTACATCCTTTACTGAAAGGCTGGCCAGAAGGTAAAGCATTTATTGTAACTAATTTGATAAGAGAAAACACGTGGCAAGTTAGGACCTCATCCTTATTGAACCTAAACATATATTGAAGGATGCAGGCTATCATGCTGTAACTGTGAATGGAATTCTTAAAAAAACTCTTTGAAAAGAGGTAGAGATTTTTAGTATGTTTCTGACTGATTCTAAATATTGAGCCACCAGTATGTTAATACGTGAATTTTATAACTAGATTATTTGATTTTTTTTTTTCCCCCTTGGAGTAGCTCTTGAAGAGGCAATTAAGTCTAGCAAGCCTGCAGAGTTGGTTGGAGTGGCCAATGAAAAAATGATTCTGCTACTTTCTGGAAACTTGACTTCAGAGGACCCTTCCTTACTATTGCAAATGGTAAGTGTACCATGTCAACCTAACCTTAAAGAAGTTTAACTTTTCAGGTGATGACTGTAATCAAACAAATGTGATATAGAAGAACTTTGCATGGCTGCTCTAGGCACTGGTATGCTATCATCAAGCTGCTAGGCAAATATATGTATATATATGTGTGTGCATATATATATATATATAGATATATATATATATATATATATATATATATAAAAAATAGCAAACCACAATACCATCCATATATAATCAATTTCTTCCTTAATGTAAGGAAAGGAGTGATTACCTTTTTAGACAAATGATTAGCGTAACTACATTTGAGGAATTTTCAGCCTGCTGAAAAAAATTTTCTAGAGAGTAAGGAAGTATAACTGTGGATAGTTCATAGGAACTGATGTTTGTGCATTGCAAGGTTTCAAAGAGTACAATTACAGCAGACAGTAACTTTTAACCTATGATAGAAAGTAAACAGTATTACACCATTTTTTAATTTACATGTTCAGTTTAGTCATAGTGAAGTCCCACTGTCATACTGATTTTTGTTCTCCTGCACTCTTTTTTCTAAGGTTGATGACCTGATAGTCGTTGCTGAAACAGAATCTGACAGTGTGAGACAGAAAGTAACTACTCATGTAATTGGTTCAGTGCTTGTTCAGTGCTGCTGCAATACACAGATGAAGGAAAATTATTTTCCAGTGGCTATCAGAGTCTTCCGCTTCTTGGATAAAAAAATTAAAAATCTCAGAACTTGTGAAACTGCAGAGGTAAGATGTAAACAGTGTGGAGAGGGCATTTTTCTTTGTATTGAAAACAGTATTAAGAAGGTTTTTTAAATTGTTTTTACTGAAGGCCGGGTTCAGAAACTTAGACTGAAAAATCTCACCTTCATTTCTTCTCAGAGCAAAAAGACGGACTTGGCAATAGTGCCATTTAGAATTACTCTTAATATTTTATGTGTGTTTCCATTGAAATTTTCTTGACTTGTTTTGTTGAGAAACAGCTTTAGGTTTTTTCTGTGTGTAAGAAACCATGTGAGCAGGGCTGTGTTTCTGTGAGTACACCCCCTCACATATACACACATAGTGACACATGGTAATTATTTATTCTGACCTCAGGTTATTCCATTAATGATTTTTTGTATATGCAAGTATCTGGAAGATATGGATTATTTTTCTGCAACGGAGCTAGGTGAAAGTGTTAAACTGACTGTCAAAAATGCTGCAATTCCCAATCCCTTTGAAGAGATATTTTAGAGAGACTGATACTTTACTCTTCTGTTACCTCATTTATGTACACTGTAATTATGGTAGAAAGAGCTGGCATAGGTTTTAAAACTGCAGATGCAAGTTTCAGTGTAAAATCAGAAATGTAATAAACTCCATAAGGATGCATCCTTGGTGGTTGGAAATTAAATGTTGATGAATTTTAATGCTAAATTTCTGCTTTCTGTTGCATGGAATTGTGACAGAATACATTCAAATCCATTTTCATTCACAGGAAACTCCCCTAAATTGGTCTGTTGAAACAGTAGAGGAAACTTTGGTGCCTAAGGATTTGTTAAATGCATATATACAAAAGCTCAATAGTGATGAGACTGCTCATACAGAGGAGTCAGCTATGGTCCTGTTCTTATTGAAAAACTTCATTAATGGCCTAAAACCTCCCCTGTCCTTTTCAAAAGGTAGGTATTTAGATTTTGCTTGTCCTTTACATCAGTGAAAAAGGAAAGTTATTTTTTTTTTCCTTCAGAAGTTGTTGCAATCAAGGAAATGTTGCTTCTCCTTTGTTGTTGACATCTGTAAACATTACTTACTTGTGAACATGAAATCAACCAAATGTATTGTCCTCTTTTAACTAGAGATATCTGTTTTCTCCTGGTTTCTGAGGGTGTTCCTTTGCACCTGCAGTGTCTTAATTATAACCTGTGTTTTTTAGAGGAATCTTGGTGGAATCCCGAATCTCTGAATCAAGATAGCCAAGACTACGTGCACCTCCTTTTGGGGCTGTTTGACCTGCTTGTCAGTGGAGCTAGTGAGGGAAGCAATGCTCTTCAGTATAGAGCATTGATGAATCTCTTATTCAAGGTATTGTTTTGCATTTTTTGCTCTGAATTATGAGTCATCAACTATGATACGGTTGCATTAATTTTGAGGAAAACTGAGAAAAATGGTTCAATAGGTCATGCAATGCTGCTTGTGGCATGCAAGTACTGTGAGGAGATGGGAGCTGGGTTACTTAACCCTAATTAAATGCAATAATGGAAAACTAGAGTTAAAAAAAGGCCCCAAACAAAATGCAAATGTACTAGATGAGGCAAAGATGAAAACATAACACTGATTTGCAGGACAGGATTCAAGAGCCTGAAGTTTGAGCAAAAACTTTTGGTTCCATCTGGTAGCATAACAAAGAGTTGCTCTGTAAAATTTGGTAGTGATTAAATACAGAAACAGAAGGGAAAACTTCTAGGAGAAATTTTGTGTTTCCTTATTACATCATCCCTTATTTTTTCACATGCATATGCAAATAACATTTGGACTTGTAGATATGTGCAGCATTTACTCTGTAACTTTTTCTTCCCAAAAGACACTGTTTCTCTGTTTTTCTGAGACAAAGTTCTCTTTTGGTGAACTCCTTTGAAGTGAGTGGGTGGTTTATCAAGTATTTCTAGTAGTAATTTGTCAAATAAGTTAAACAAGTGCTTTTTAATTTTTTTTTCTTTTCCATTGTTTTAAATTTAAGGTACATCTAAAGCATTCAGAGGTTCTCTTCAAATTCCTTTCCATTTTATGGACTTACAGTTACAACCTTTCAAATCAACTGAACTATGAAGTCAGTGCAATGCTACAGACTCAGGCTCTGTATATTGGCTATGCACTGCTTGAGTCACAAACAAACCAGAAAAAGAAACAACTGCTATCACCATCATCACCAGGTAAAGAAAAACTCTATCTATCTATCTATCTATCTATCTATCTATCTATCTATCTATCTATCTATCTGTCTGTCTGTCTGTCTATCTATTTATCTCTCATCTTAGAACTCAATCACAGTACTTTTTAATTTTGTGCTATTTTACTATATTATATACCATGAAGGGTATCTCAAGTTATTTATGTTTAGCTGCACTGGGCTGAGACAGTTCTCTTGCTGATTAACTGGTTGTAAGTCCAGGCTTGAAGAAAGTGAAGCCACTTTTTTTTTTTTTTTCATTTTGAAAGTGTTAAAGGAGCACAGTGCTGTGCTGAAGGAGTCAGTCACAGGACATTACTGTCTGTGCAGTGTCAGGGTGTGACAGTCAGTAGTGATATATTAACTCTGAGCTTAAACATTAATAAAAGAACTGTGATGAAGTTCAGGCATGAACCTGTGAGACTCGTGGAGGTTTGCAGTGGAAAGAGACAACTTATTAATTCCAAAGTAATGTTGATTCCTCTTCAGGGACAGCTACAGTAAAATTTTCACACTCACTTTTCTCTGTTCTTTTCCTTCTTCCCTCCTTCTTGCAGTGGTGGTATCTTTGCTGATTAACTTGGGTAGCCCTGTGAGTGAAGTTCGAAGGGCTGCTCTCAACTGCCTCAATTCCTTGAAAGGAATAAAGGAGTCTCTATTTCATCCTGTCCTTCAACATCTGGAGCAAAAGACAGAAGAAATTGTATCTGACCCTACATACACAGCACAGGTATTTTTTTAATTAAGGTGTACATTAATACAAGTCTTGTCTGCTGCTGTGAGATTCTGTCTTACAGAAAAGAAGTCAAGTTAATTGTCTTTGTATCCTATAGTAGACTGATTTATAATTTTTTTAGGAACTATAAAAACATTCAAGTGATTTATTACATGCACAGGGATGAGAACCTAAGAGGCATTAACGGTGGTTTATTTCCAGATGAAGAACTCTGCTTACATCTAGATTGCAGTGTTATGAAATCATCAAATAATTGGTTTTTTAAGGCATTTTTATTGCAATTAAAGAACTTAATTTTCATTTTGCTAATGAACTAGATTATGGGAACTCTCTTTGAGGAGCTTGAGACGCAGCCAAAACAGAAATCCCAGAAGAAAAAATTGTTGGGAGCTTTGGAAAACATACTTGATTGTGTACAGAGCCCTATTTTCCCATCATATATTGCAAGAAACTTAATGAAAATTCTTCATGAAATCCATGGTGAAGTAAGTGCTGCCTTTTGACTTTTTTTATGGGTTCTGCACTTGAATGAAATGCCAAAAGCACGTTTCATTTAGTAATAATGCTGTTAAATAATTCAATAATGTATTAGATTGTTAGGCACTAAGTTGACACCTCCAATAATATGCAATAAAGCTGCAAAGTGTGGCCTAATGAAACATAAAACATTTGCATGCTCCTTCCAGGAATATAATGGCTGCATTGAATTGTGCATTGAAATTTTTAAGGAAACTCCCTTGATATTACTAAAAAGGACTGTTTCAGAAGAGATTGTTACAGAAGCAAGGTATTACCTTGGTTAGTGAACAGAGAGTTTTCTGTACAGAATTGTGGGGTATTAAGTAGTACTGTGAATTTCTTTTATATATATTAACCTACTTTTCTCTAGCATATTCAGAATTCTCCAAGTGCTCGACAATATATGGCTTCAAAGTTCAAAAAAATGAATTAAATTAGAATTTTAATGTTCTGTTCAGTTGTATGTATCTTGAAAAGATTGTGAACTGCATAGAGGGGTTGAGTGGTTTTGCTTCACATTTGGGTTTTGTGGAAAACAGCAGTCATAAATGGGTGGGAAAATTACCTTGTTTCTGTACTTTGAAATTATGAAATACTACTCTGCAAAGGAGAATAGCTAAGGAGCAGATGAGCAGGTACATGGGGTAATCTCATATTATGTCTAGTATTTTTCCAATTGAACAGCTGTTACCTAAAATGCAGTATGCAATATGGTCCCAGAGAGGGGATGCTGCAGTAAAATGAAGCTGTGCTACTGGAAAGTTGTTTGAGAATGGATAAAAACTTCTGTTACACATTTTCTCTGTTTGCAGATGGTTCTCTCTCACCTCTTGCCTGCACTAGACCGTTTGCTAGAGAAGGTCTTTAACAAACCTGAGGCAATGTTAAAAGATGAAGTCCTTCTCCTGCATCTAATCCTTGGAAAGTTTAATGAATATTCAGCAACCCTTCTGTGTAAGAATCAGCAGAGTCTGGATTTATTTGTCAAAAGTCTGCATGCTGCCAAGAAAATATATGAAGAAATTCCACCATTTCAGATCACAGCACTTGGGCAGGTATGGCTTTATGAAATACCTTTTATTTATTTTTATGCTTAAAGCAGCTAGCAGTGTTTGAGATTGGATTTACAAAGGCTCTTTTTGTGTGAAGGAGTCCCTAGCTTTCAACCTGTCTTTTTTATACTACAAGATTTCAATGTCTCCATAGCATCTTTGAAACATCTAAACAGGCTGGAAAACTTGAACTCTTAAAATTATCAGAAGGATATATTGCTGCTTGCTCTATATTTTTCATTTTGACAATCACAAAATAACAATATTGTATTTGCATGCTCATGAATTCCTGTATCATTACAGATACTGCTGATCCACAGATATCAGGTTTTTGTCAGTCAGGCAAGAGCTTTACTTAATGTTTTTCATCTGAGGAAAAATTGTCAACAAAATACAGTAGGTGAGAAATAGTTTCATTTGAAGGAAGCTAGAAATTTGAGCCTATATTGGCCAGCTGTTGTTCACATATATGTAAAGGCCAGCAACAGCAAAGTTTGTTCCCCAAACCAGTTAAGTTGTTTGAAAAAATTCAGAAACCAGTTTGTCTGTTGGATATTTCACATATATGTGATTTAATCTTTAATTTTTCCTGCTAGAAATATGTAGTTAATATGCAAATTTTTGTGATACTGCATGATGGGGTGTGTCATACAGAATCCAACACGTATTAATTCCACACCTTGTGTTTTTGTTACCCTCTTAAAGTAAACCTCTCTGGATCCTTCTTTTTCCCTCTCTTGTAGATTACTAAGCCATTCTTTGCAGCTCTGTCAGATGGGATGGTGCAACAGAAGCTACTAAAAGTATTGTTTGACTTACTCTTAAACTGTAAGAACCCACTTTGTGCCCAGACAATCAGCAGTGTGTTTAAAGGGGTAAGTGGCAACCTCTGGAACACAGAAATAAGTTCAAACCTGTTGCAGTGTGACTTTGTGTCACCTACATTCAGTAACATTTGTTGTTTATATTATTTATAGCAGGAAAGGAATGGGAAGCTTTTTGTCAAATAATGGAATAGTATTAATGGCATGAAAAGTTTGTTAAATGACTGCTTTTGAAAGGTGTTTCTTTAAAAGCCACCTATCAGTCATGTACTACACTGAGTGGATGAATTCAGCAGAAGTCACTTCTTTTCTGCTGCACTGATTTTTATTTTCTGGGATATGACAGGAATATGTGGATTATACACCATAAGTGCATGAAGGGGATATGTTTTTTAAAAAGGCAGAGCACAGATCTGTGATGTGACAAATCGTTCATTGGTGCTTGCATTGTTATTGTTTTGTTTCAGATTATAGTGTGTGCTGAGCAGATTGTCAGAGAACTGGAGCCTCCTGAGAAAACCAAAAGCCTGGCCACTGTTCAACAGACTAGAAGGCAGAAAATGCAGCAACAGAGGTAAAATAACTAGAAACCCACAAGTATTATCTGTGTAGTCTTAATACATTGCATAGTTTGTACTGAAAACACAAGCAACTATTTCTTCTTTTCCTGTCCACAGTAAAATAAATCCAAGCTACTTTTGGCATGAGAAAACCAACTCATGTCATTATGTGAGAACTGATGGAAATACAGTCAAAATATATTAAAAAATCCAGTATATTTAATGTTGACAGTTGATGTTCTAGAATCTTGACACAGTTGAACAAGATACATTTCTTTTAATAATAAGGTTAGTTTTAAATATAGATGTATGGACAAATTACCTCCACTTGGCTGAAACCTAACCAATGTTCATCAATATATTCGTTAGTTATTCGTTAGTATTTTCTTTCCAATAAGATGGTAATATAATCACTAATTTTTAGATCTTTGCCCTCTTTCTTCTCTCCATTCTCATAAGGAACTGTTTTGTTCTCTGTACTTACTCTCTTTAAACATTCTTTCAGCTATATTGAAACAGGATATTGAGTTAATTTTCCTGGTTTGACCTAGAATAGCTTTTCTAATTTTCCTTCACTTGACCATTTTGAATAATCATCACCTGTTAGTTTGATCCATCTGCAAACTGTACCTGTCACAGTTAAAAACACACAGGCTCACACCCCCCTCATAGCCTGCATAGTCAGTGTGTTAACCACTGGTAGTTCCAGAGAAGCAAGTTTCCTGGATGGCAAGCAGATCATCGTTTGCACAGTTACCTGGTAGCAGATTTTTTTTTTTGCCACTTTCAGAAGTGTTTCCAAGAAACAATTCTTTTTTTCAAGTTGTCTGAATTTGTTGCTTGTTTAAAATGTGTTGCTGCTTCAATCAAAAACCCACACCTTGCCACCTCTCCAGGGAGCAGCAATGAAGGACATACATTACTATGAGAAAGAAAAATTGTCCTTTTACTTGGCAAGCATGGGTGTGTTTCCTGAAGCACTGTAGCATTTCCTTTGCAAATCCCTGATTGTCTTGTCTTTTTAGAAAGCCTCAAGATGCAGAATTGGCACCAGAAACAAGCCACTTCAGCTGGCAGAGGGTGATGCTTATTCTAGAGTTGCTGCAGCATAAGAAGAAGCTTCGGCGTCCGCAGGCGTTGGTACCTGCACTTTTCAACCTTCTGAGCAGGTAATGGTGCCCCACAAGAGAGCCCTGGAGCCTTCTGTTCTGCAGCAGACACTCTAAAGCATGGAAATATGGGCTGCTTTGCTGCCATGTCTTGTAGCTTAGGCTGCCTTTTTCAATTTAACTTCTTTTAGGTAAAACAGAGGAAGGGAATCGGAAGTTGTTACAATTTTTTTTTTTCCCTTTGAAACAATAAGATTTTTACCTGATGCATAGCTTCTCCTGTGTGAAAACTTTATCAGGCAGAGGACTTGGGATTGCCAAGAAGGATGACTCTTGTCTTAAAACTGGGATAATTGGCAGGACTCATGTCTTCATCAGAGCTATTATAATTCCCCGAGCTTTGAAATTCCTTCCAACACATTTTGGAACAGTCTTAGTCCAGTGCAACCTAAGGAAACAATTGTTTTTTCTGCCAACCCTATATCCAGGCACTTAGGCAAGTTTATATATTGGGTGTTTGTCTTTCTTTCCTTATGACTTGCTTGTACATAGATTGGCAATTATAGTCCAAGTGACAATTACGGTTTTGGCAGTGCTTTGATAAATGTCTTTTATTAGACCACTTGGTGCATTTGAAAACAAACTTTTGGCAAAGACTTTTTGGAAGCCTCAGTTTAGAACTCATGTGGAATTAAAATTGCAGTTTCTTATTTGTATCTTAATATGCAGTTTGGTCATTTACTTTTTCATCTCTTTTTTTTAATGATTGTATAGGTGTCTGGAACCCATGGCATCAGAAGAAGAAAATATGGAATATACAAAGCAGCTGATCCTCAGCTGCCTGCTGAACATCTGTCAGAAATTGTCATCAGATGGTGGCAAGGTCCCAGCAGGTAAAAATCACCAGACTCATCTCTTGGTGATTCTCTCACCAGGTCAGCATTAGAACAATGGTCTCTACCTTGGGTTTTTTCCTCAGTCTGCACTGTTTTATTGAGGAGAGAGAGATTCTTCTATAAGGGTACACAAGTATGACTTCCTAATCATTTTTAAAGATGCATTAGATATGGTTTGCAAACTGAAAACAGTGCTTGAGTGTACTGTTTATTCCTGCATGGCTGACCATTAATGGGTTAATCACTGAATATTTTTGCCTGCAGATATCCTGGACAAAGAAAAATTCAATGTGGAACTGATAGTTCAGTGCATCAGGATTTCTAAAATGCCCCAGACACACCACCATGCTCTGCTGCTCCTTGGTGCTGTTGCTGGAATGTTTCCTGTAAGTAACACCTGGAATTTATGTTTTGGCTCTTCTCTTTTTTTCCAAATATTGGGTAGAGTGAAGAACATGCAGATCTGTTCTGTGGGGAAAAATTTCCTGAAAAGGAGCCAGAGGCAAAATGGACAGGTTCCTTGCTCTTTTAAGGCTTTCTATTCCATTTTAGTTGAAAACAAACCTCTGTCTTGGTGCTTTGGTCATCAGCCATTTAAGGCTCACAGTGGAGTGCAGGAGAAATGGAAGAAGCTTTCTGACACCAGCCCTGCCTCACCTTCCCACTGTGGTCACAGTTCTCATGCCTTATTTCTTCTCTCTCCCCTACTTTTTGATATAAAAAGAGAAAACACCTGGCCTGATAGAACATGAATTCTTACAAGTTCCTGTCTTGTATAACACTGAAAAATGTAGTTGTAGTTGATAATAAAACTGGATTGTTCTGATTTTAATTGACCAAGAAACAGGCCTTTTCTTGTATGGACTGAAATTTGACTGTACACTGTTACAAGATTCTTTTGCTTTGAAACTCATAAACCAGCAAAATGTATCCAGGTGTATCAAACTCAGTTTACACCTTTATATTCACCTCAATATTTTCTCCACACATTTGGAAAGGTAGCGTGTTTTCCAAAAGACAAAACTGTGATGTTTTTGGTAAATTTTTGGAAGATTTGGTGGGTTTATTGTTTGGGATTTTTTGTTTCCATCTTACTGCCATCACCTGCTATAGAACCAGGCATTTTCTTTTCATGGATATTGGCTCTTACAAAATTTTCAAGGTCAGAATAAAAAGAAACCTTTTGTATTCACCTCATCTCACTTTTAAAATCTAAAATACTTCTTCCAGTCTCACTAAAACTAAATGAAAAATATGCCCATAATTTATTGGTCTAAGTCCTGGCAAAATCTAGGAAACTTAAATTTTGAGCTAGGTGACACCTCTAATCCAGCCTTCTTAAAATTGGTTACTATGATTACAGTCTAGGCCCCCAAAAAGCCAAAAATTGAAATGAGCATAGTTAATTTACACTGTATGATTGTGGATGTTGCAGATGTTTTACAGATACAAAAAAGGGTGGGTGGGAAAAGCACTGGAATCTGTGCCACAACCACATTTGTGCTTCTTCAGATCTCCTCATAGCTGGTTTCGCTTGTATTCAGCTGGATACAAAGCTTCCACATGAGTGGAAGGATACAAAGTGTGTCTATCACACTAAAGTCTCAGTTTCCACTCTCTGAATTACTTTCTTGTGTGTCTTGGTTTCTAAATAATGTTTAGAACTCTACCAATCACACAGTAAGTAGCATTAAGGGACAATATGCACTTAAAACTCCTTTAGGGAGTTTGAAAGATAATAATTATTCTCTCGGGATTTGGGAGGTTTTTTATAGGAATCTAGTGTCATTTGTGGGAATGAGAAATGCCTTAAGGTACAATATGCATAGCAGCATGAACTAATTTCGTCTGTTCTTTTCCAGGATAAAGTTCTTCACAACATTATGCCCATTTTTACATTCATGGGAGCAAATGTCTTGCGTCTGGATGATACCTACACTTTCCAAGTAATTAACAAGACAGTGCAGATGGTTATTCCTGCTCTGATACAGGTACCTTTGTCTACTTAATGGAAAGATTATGAATTAAGTAAATTATTTAGGATATTGGTGCTAGAATAAATTGTCACCTACTCTAGGATTATTTTGATAGACATCAAATTGTATGTAATGTAATGTAATTCAGACTCCTCTGTCTCTGACCAAGTTCATCAGACTGCTGCTTCTTTTCAGTCTTTTTTATTCCTGCACTTTATAGATGGTTTAGCCAAAATTACCACAACTATACGTGGAGAGGACCTGAAATATACTTTAGGTTGAAGCTTTTCATCATAAAAATAGCAGGCAAGTTCAGCAGAGGAATCATTGGAAGGAAGAATCTGGTTATTAGTCCTATAATATGTCACGGTCATAGGAATAGTAGACATGGTCTAAAAGAAGTGGAACGGTATAATATTTGACAGATGCTTTTATTCTTCCAGCTGGTGTTTGTGGCGCTTTTTTTGATTTTGCCTGGACCTCTTAGATAAATGGCTATGAACCAAAACAAAAATTGATCCTAGTTTTTCAAATCAACATTTTCTTAATTCAGATTTCATTTGCACCTAAGAAATCTTAATTCTTGATCATAATTAGATTTAAACATGAAACATGATGTATAAATGTCACGTAAAAATGAATTGGAGGAAAAAAATGTCTTCAATAACAGGCTGAGGATTTTCCAGACTATTTTAAATTATATGTGTACACGTTTTTCATCCTCTTATAGTTCTCTGGTATAAAAAAGAGAGAAAAATTTCTTTAATTTTTTTCTTTAAAACCTTTCCTAGCAGCCCACACAAGTTTCTGTGACATTTGTGGCAAATGATTATTACATGTGAGAAGAGACTAATGTTACTTGAGACCATGTAGCCCGTGTATATTATTTTTCCTAGGCCCTTGAATCTAAGAGCCTAACTTACGCAAAGTTTTCTGAAGGATGTGACTTTGCTTTCTCTTGAAAATGTCTTGTTTGTTTCAGCTGATACCAAGTAGAGTTTTTCTCTTTTTTTTTTTCTTTTTTTTCCCCCCTTTTTTAAGTGTTTTTTGAAGCATCTTCCTTTAACATTGGAAAGGAACCGAATGATTAAAAACTTTACTTGGGAACACTTACGTTTTCCTTGAGGTTATGCATTTTGGCAATGCTGTTTTCTGGCACGTAGTGCTTTCTCATATTTTCTGAAGTTGCAAGAAAGAGCTTGCACCCATCTGCAGTAACGTGTCTGAACTGCTGTATCTGTGCACAGGCTGAAGACAGTGACTTGTCAGAGTCCTCGGGAAGCGTGGAGGAGGTGGTGATCAAGATCATTCGTGTGTTTGTGGATGCCCTGCCCCACGTGCCGGAGCACCGGCGCCTGCCCATCCTGACCCAGCTGATCACCACGGTGGGAGGAGACAAATTCCTCTGGGTTCTCCTGGTGCTGCTCTTTGAGCAGTACGTGACCAAAACTGTGACAGCGACATCAAGCACAGACAAGGTTAGCAGGCTGGGGGGGGTCAGCTTTTTCCCTGAGAGCCTGATCTCTTTTGTTCCTGGTCTTGCCTTTAGGAAGGTCCTCAATAAGCCCCAGGTTATGCTGGAAAAGATAGTGAGCTCTGGATTTGTGCTACAGCAGAGCCTGATGATGATGTTAACTACAACTTTACTGTACATTCAGTAGTGTTATGTCCTGGAGCCTGAACAATAAATCAGATCATGTTGTACAGCAATCCTTGCTCTGAAGAGCTGATAATCTAATTATGTAGCCCTTCAATAGTAATGAAGTTGGGGTTTTTTTCTTCAATTGTGTTTGTGAAACGTGATACTGGTCTTTCTCTACAGACCAAGGTGGAAACCCTGTTGAGTTTTTGTGTAGGCAGACTCTGAGATTTGGTGAAAGCATAGTTTATGGGGAAAACAGAAAGAATTATTAAAGGAACATTGGTGAGAAGATAGTCTTTGTTGCAGCAGTTTAATCTCTCTCTCTCTGGTGCTATGTTCTCTCCAAGAGCTTGCTGCTTTTACCACTGGTGTTAATCCTGGCAGTGTCCAGCTCAGCATGGCATTTTCACAAGCTCACTGAGGAGTTTTTGAGTATTTTTATTATTATTATTGATAGAAATGCTCTTTCTTAATCCTTGAAATATTTCTTTTTTTTTTTTTTCTTTCATGAACCATTAACAGGATGCTGTTCTGGAAGCAGACACTGAATTTTGGATTTCCATTTGCTGCGAATTTAGTGTACGTTCGCAGTTTCAGAGCGTGATGAAAATAATCCAGTACCTGACAGAGCTGCCAGAGAACAAAGAAGGTAACCACAAAACAGAGCCAGCAAATGCATGTAAACCTTCCTAGTGTAAGAGACAAGGGGTAGTGTTTTAAAATAAAAGAGGATAGAGTCAGACTAGACATAAGGAAGAAGCTTTATACTCAGAGTGGTGAAGCACTGGGACAGGTGTCCCAGAGAAGTGGTGGATGCCCTATCCCTGGCAGTGTTTAAGGCCAGGCTGGATGGGGCTTTGAACAACTGTAATTTTATATTTTGTTTCTGTGATCAGAAATGATATTTTTTTCTTGGATGCAAATTTGTTTTGTCAATGTCTTCAACAGATGATCCTGGGACAAAAAAGTTAGGAATGTGTAAGACAAAGCCGAAAAATCAGGATGGGCAGCTCTTTAATGTGGAGTCTCACTCTGACAAACAACTCCGGCATTTCAAATTCTTGTCAGTCTCCTTCATGTCACAACTTCTGTCCTCTCAGAGTTTTGTGAAAAAGGTATTAATGGCAGTTTGCTTCTAGACTGGTCACAGTAAGTGATTGTGTCATATTGTACTAGCTGAGGTGTAATTTACTTTTTACTATGACTGTATATTCAAAGGGGTGGCACTGCCCAGTGTATTTTGCTGACACCTTTATTGACACAGTTTTGACACCTCTCAGTAATGTTATTTATTTTTTAACCAGGCTTTTCCAGACAGACTCCATTTATGTGACTGATGCATAGGTAACCAAGTGAAATTCTGGTCCCAGTGTATTCCCACTGGCTTTATGAAGCTTGGGATTTCACTCACAGCCTGTGTAACTCCAAATTCAGTGTGGGATTCATGCTGTTAATTGGAAAGACAAAATGTTACAAATTTCAGGCTCTGACTAGCTGGTAGTCCCGGGTTTTCAGCTGAAAATCATCCACCAGCATAAAGTGTGTTTGCTAATATGACGGCATTGCCCAAGGTTCTCAGATTTCCTTCTAGAATGATGGCTCAAGTGCAAATGTAGGGACTCATAATTACCATGTTAGTCCACATTTGTTTAAAAAAACCCAAATTTTTGTACTCTGGCATTTTAGTTTAATGAAGGGAAGTAAGTTTCATGTTTTCGTTCTTGCTTTTTAAACCAGATAGTTGAAGAAACAGAAGAGCTGCAGGAGTTGGAACAGAGGTATGCCTTGAATATGCCCTACTCCTATTTTTAGCTTTTACTGCAACCCAGGGATATCTTTAAGTGTAGTGCCATTAGAATATTTTTTACTCTAATGATACTTTTTTAATGTCCTCTGCAAAAAGCAATATTTATTATGTGCAAGATACTTGGTTTTGGTTTGGTTTTTTCTTTTAATAGAATGTGGAGCTTTTTATTTCTGAAAGGTTGCTCTACCCAATATCCACTCTTTTTTCTGTATTTTTGATGGAGGTTATTTACATGTTTGGCCATAACTGTCATGCTATTCATGTCTGAATCAGCAAAGGAATTTCAGATTTTTAGCAAAATATATTGATTCATCAGTAGAAAAAAAAAATTAACGTTGTTCACAGGTGCCTCTGTATTGGTGTAAGTACCAGTAATCAAAGATCTCAGTTGTAGACATTGTGCTGAAAAAGCCAGTGATACGAAATTGAGGGTTTCTTTTGCAGAGGCGTAACTTTAATGTTTGTTCCTAGAGAAAAAAAGGTGTAAAATTTATTTTAAATGCTGTGTTCTGTGAATGCTGATTTTTAAATTTTTCTGTTTCATTTCCTTATATTTCTGTTGACTTGTGAGATTTTATGCTTTCCAGTAATAACAATGGACTTCTTTAGTCTTCTTGTTACTTACTAAAAGTTATTTCCTTTCTGTCTAGGCTTTTAGAAGAAGTTCTTCACTATATAAACACTGTGGCATCTTCAGTGGAAGCAAATGTGGACAAGCCAACAGCCAAATTTTGGAGGGTTCTGCTTAGCAAGTGCTACGATATGCTGGATAAAGTATGTCTCACTAGCCCCCATGTTAGCACTGGGACATTGCTGCTTTTGCTTGTTAATATGATCATAAACTTCATAGGGTTTCTTGCTGCATTAGTGCTATATTTCATTGGATGGTCTGCAGCCTGGTACATCAATATTTAAACTCAGCTAACAACCTGAATAACTGCAGCTAACAGCTTCTTAGAACAAGCAGAACAAAAATCAGGAATGTTTGTTTCCTTTAGTTTAATAGTCTACTATTGGCTATAAGCAGTCATTTCACTATGTCTGGTGGAGAAAAATGGCTCTTGGCAGCATTTCTCACTGTTAAATGACTTAACTAATGCTGTTGCATATTTCTGCATGAAATGAAATCCTTACACTTTTCATCCTACTGTTTATTCTGATTAGAAATATATTTGTAGAATTTGAGTGGCTATCTTGTTGCATAAGTCAGAACATACATCTTTTTACAACTTGGATTTTTATTTTTTTTTTTTACCTGTAAAGCATATTCCAGTTTTCATGATGTACGTGCAGAGGGCATTGGCAGAATTATTTTGGGTAAAGAGGGATAGCTCATAGAGCAAACAAAAGGACTTGCTGAGGAAATCTCAGAGCTAGTGGATAATAGCTGCTTTAGTAGCCAGTAAACATAGACTAGCTGGACCTGCTTTGTTGTTTCACATTCCTCAGATACAGCATTGCTGGTTTGTCCTCTCTTCTTTGATCCTGAAACCCATGAGGGAAGTTGAAGACAGTCTTATCAGGAGGCTACCATGTCTCAGTGCATGCAAAAGCATTTATGGTGTTGTTTTGTTTGTGTTCTTGTAGGTCAATGCCTTACTGCCAACAGAAACCTTCATCCCTGTGATCGGGGGACTGATGATGAATCAGCTGCCGTCGGTGAGGCGCAAGGCCATGGACCTCCTGAACAACAAGGTGCAGCAGCGCACCAAGTGGCAGAAGAGCCAGGTGAGGCCAAGGGATTAAACCCAGTTCCCTTAGCAAAAGTACCCAGAGAGAGATTGATGTGCAAGTGCTTGACCCGTGTAAAGATGCCAAGTACCAGTGCCAAGCCTGGCAAGGGCTCTTGAGCAGTGACATGAAGGCTACCTGCTCACAGATACCTTGCAGGTCCTGAGTTTCTAACTGTGTGTCTGATGTGTGTATTCTCCTGCCCTCTCAGATCCTGCAGCTCTTAGAGCTGGTTCCTGAGCTCATTGCCATTGTCAAGTGTAGAAGAAAGGAGGAGGAAGAGGAGCAAGCCATCAACAGGCAGACTGCTTTGTTCAGCCTCAAGCTGCTCTGCAAAGGTTTTGGCACAGAAAATCCAGCACCATTTGTACCTGTTCTGAAAACTGCCATTGATCTCATTTCTTCAGAGAAGGAGGAAAAAAATGTGATGGGAAGTGCTTTGCTCTGTATAGCTGAGGTCACCTGTATCCTGAAAGCCCAAGCAATACCTCAGCTTCCAAGGTACTGTTGGGTTCTTAACAGAACCAACTGCAGCAGAAATTAGTTATACCAAAGTGTGTTACTGAAGGAATACTGATGCAGGCCAGATGAGAGTCTGCCCTGTGTGTATTTTGTGTAGACAAGATTAAAAGTATTTCTGTGCTTGAAGGTGTTTTGTGGTCAGACATCCAAGAAACTGGTGGGGAAAATTGCAAGACTTAAAATGCATAATAGAGTTCCTCATGGAGTCTGCTGCTGTCACTAGGGAGGCAGCCTTTATGGCTTTAGAAAAATCAGACCGTAGTCTGTATTTTTTCTGTAGAACAGATTGCATTTAAAAACATGAGAACGAATACAGTTGAAAACCCTTCATGCCACATTATTTTACTCTCCCTATTCAAGAAGAATCCAAGTATCTAACTTTTTCCTTGTAACACTGTTTCATTTCTTTACAAATATAAGTCTCTTATTGTCATTAAATGTTTAAACTAAAGACAGGGCTTTGAGTAACCCGGTAGAGTGAAAGGTGTTGATCTAGATGATCTTTAAAGATTTCTTCTGACTAAACCATTCTGTGATTCTAAATCTAATATCCTTCATTAGCTTTAGAATAAAATATGGTAATACTGAGTTTTCTCAAATACGCATGTGAAAATTCTCGGGAAAATTGTCCCTGCAGGCTTAACGGATGGATTTCTTTGTGGAAACATACCTCCAAGTGGTCAATTATTCCACCTTTCTCTGTGTATGTTTGGTTATTCACAGGCTGATGCCAGCACTCTTGAACACTTTCAAAAGTAAGAAGGAGCTGGTCTCCAATGAGATTTACCTGCTGAGTGCCATCACTGCTCTGCTAAAGGTTGCAGAAACACTGCCACATTTCCTTAGTCCTTACCTTTTGGAGTGCTTGTTGCAGGTGAGTTCTGTGACTCCTGCAGGTGTGTAAAGGGGGGACAGGACCTGCCCAGATTTCAGAAGAAGCTGTAGAGATTACTTTTTTCTCTGGAACTGAAAAGGAGTATGTGCCAAATATGTGAAAGCTCGTAACATACTACTCTTCTACTCACTTCCTTATTCAGCTAACTCAGATACAGAACCTAAGAGCAGCTCCTTCTTCTCCCTCAGATAGGTTGTATTTCGCCCTTTGAAGAGGGAAATAAATAATGAAACTAATTCTGTAATATCCACAGTCTCCACAATGTGTATCTGACACTCTTGTTGGAGTCATTTTAACCCTCTGCTGCTGACATGGGCATTTTTCAGTGTTTGTCTTCTGAAGAAAGGGAGGCTTTGTACACAGACAGCTTAATGTAAGGTGTTTCAAGTGGTGCAAACAGCAAAACTCCTGTCTGACATTTGCATTCAGACAACTACTATAAAATAAGTCCTTAAGTTGCTAGGTAGGCCTAACTTTTGTTGGAATTCCTTACAGATCGTCCGCTTGGAAAAGATTGTGGCCGAGTTTGGTCCTTCTTCCCAGATAAGTGTCCGTGTAGCAGCACTGAGAACCATCCTAGCAACGAGGCTGGCCTCCCGAATACTCCTGCCTGCAGTCACCAAGTGTTACAGTGAAGTGCTGCATACCCGCAAGGTAAGGGCTGTTTTCATCCTTTTGTACTGAGATAAAGAAGGAGAAGAAAAACAGAAACAAGCAGGCCAAAATTTGATTCAGCTGTGTCCCCTCCCAGTGCCTTGGCCACCACCAGCCTGCTCACTGTGGCAGCAGAGTGAGAAACAAAGGAAGTCTGTTCAGCAATAGCTAAAACACCGCTGTGTAATCACATCTGTTTGGTCACAGATCTAAAGCACAGCACCATGTGAGCTGCTCTGAAGCAAATTAACTCCATCCCAGCCAAATCTATCATAGTCTTTATATTATAATCTCTGGGGTTTTTTGTACTGCTGCGCTGATTCAGAACAGGTAGATCTGGAAGAGATCCAGCAGTTTAATGTCCTTTGCATGTTAGATGATGAATGCTTGAGAGATCATCCCGTTCATAAAGGACTTCATTTATGTGCTAGGAACATGAGTGAGTCAGAATTCTCTCCAGTATGGTAGAGGGTAGAAAAATGCTTTTCAGGAATCCTACTAACTTAAGCCCCCAAAAGTACAGGGAAAAAGCTTATTTATTTTATTGGCAGTATTTCAGTGAGTAAATGCAAGAAGTACATAAACCAAATTCCCTAGTTACGTTTCTCAGTTACTATCAATATCACAGTTGCCTTTGCATTGCTTCGCTTTTGTTTTGGCAGAACTGTCTAGGTCCCCTTATGAACATTTTGAAGGAGCACATTGCTGTTATGGAGAAGGAGCACCTGATCTCCCATCAGCCTGAACTGACAGCATTTTTCATGAAAGTTTTGGACTTCCGAGCAGAGCATGCCGAGGTAGCTTGATGGGGAGGATGAGCAGCCACTGCACCTCTCTACATGCCAATTCTATCACTTGTTTAAAAAAAGATTATAGTAGATTCCATTGTATACGTGCTCTGAAATTGTGGGTATCAGTTCTGTTCCAGACTGGTTTTATGGTAGAAAACACGGTAGTTAATTATTTAGTTTGAAATAGACAAGATTAAAATGTGCTTTAAAAGCTCAAATTCTTACACTTCAAATTTAGACTTATGTTTTCTGATTTTTCTAGGATGATTTAGAGGAAGTTGGCAAGATAGAGGCTTACATTATTGACTGTCTAATCAGTATGGTTATGAAACTTTCCGAGGCTTCTTTCAGACCCCTCTTCTTCAAGGTAAGAAGTCTGAACATAATTCATCTGCATCAGCATGTTTGTGTTTTCCAGTGCACAGACACAGGAAACAGCTAATCTGCCTTTCACTTTCAGCTCTTTGATTGGTCCAAAAGAGAGGCTACCCTAAGAGACAGGCTGCTGACATTCCACCGAATAGCAGACTGCATTGCAGAAAAGCTCAAGGGTCTCTTCACCCTCTTTGCTGGTCATTTAGTGAAGCCGTTTGCTGAGACACTGAACCAGGTCAACATTTCTAAAACTGGTAAGTTGTCAGTTACTGGCTACGGTCTTGATTGCTGAGAGGTTAATTTTAATTGTGGAAATTTTAGTCTCACAGGATTTATTTCACAGCACACATAATTCATTTTTTTCTCTTTTTTCTTCCGCTGGTACATGAGAAATCTTTCTCTGATGGAAGCAAAGGACATTTTTCTTTCATGGGCATGGGGCTCCTATTACAAGGTTGAGACCACATGAAAATTTTCAATGTCAGTCCCCATGAGTTCCCTGAGTATGAAATTGTGTAGAAAGAGGGAGATTTGTTTCTCTTTTTACTTTTTTCTTTTTCATTCACTGACTTCTCTTACATGCTACCTGGAGTAGTCAGACTCCTCTGCTTTCTTGGGCAAAATAGATGTTATTATTTTCTATGGGAAACTATTTGCCCATCTCAGTTGTAGTGACCTGAAGAAATTCTCCATATCCACAGGTATGGCCAAGTACTTCTCTTGTAGCCTGTGGCTATTCTCTTCTATTTCCTGCTGGGGCAGTAGCTTAAAGCTAGATGATGTATTGCATCCACTTCATTGTTCTGAGTGATAAGTACATAATTGCTATTTAGTACATCCCTTAGCTACATTGACAGATTAGCAATGTTTCTGTCCTGCAGGGGGAAGTTTTATGTTTTCATGCTGTTGATCATATTTTTTTTCTTCTCCTTGGCTGATGTGTAGATGAAGCTTTCTTTGACTCTGACAATAACACAGAAAAGAGCTGTCTACTGTTGCAGTTCACCATGGACTGTCTGCACAAGCTGTTCCTTTTTGACACCCAAAAGTTCCTGAGTAAAGAAAGGGCAGAAACCTTGATGCAGCCTCTGGTCGATCAGGTATTGACAAATCTATAAAAACAATTCATAGCTGATTCTTTTTTTCCCTTTGATAGTTAAAAAAAAAATAAAATAATCGGGTGTCAGTCTTCCCCCTTAACAAAAAGGGGGGGATTAGTTCATTGTGTTTGGGCTACAGACACAGTATTGATTGTTTTGCCTAAGACTCTGGATTGCTAATTAATTTTTTATCCTTTTCTAAATGCCTTTGTTCTGTTCACGCATGCTGTTAAGCTCTTGCAGACCAGTGCACACCCACTGATGAGTTTTGATTTCATTCTTGAGTACCTGAAAGCCAAAGCTGGAAGTGGTTTTGTCTGGGTTTTTGTGAGCCTGGATCTGTTTTATTTCCACAGCTAGAAAATGTGCTTGGAGGAGATGAGAAGTTCCAGGAAAGAGTGACAGCACACCTGATACCCTGCATAGCTCAGTTTTCAGTGGCAATGGCAGATGATTCTCTTTGGAAACCACTGAACTACCAGATCCTGCTGAAAACAAGGCACAGTTCTCCTAAGGTTGGGAGCTATCAGAATTTGAACTGGTTTTCTCTGTTGAGCTAGAAAATGGGAACAGTGCCCTGAAAATCAAAAGTTAATTAACCAAGTCATTGCTGAAATACTAACCTAAATTAAAATACTGGTGCTGCACAACATTACTCCCAAATTGTAGAGATGGGTGCAACAAGCTCCTCTGCTATCACTGTAAGCAGTCAGTATTTCACATCTTTCATACCATGGGGTTTGGTTTTTTGAAGATTTTGTATCTATTGGAATAAGAGAAATTGTGTACAAAGACAGGGCCTTTTTAGAGGGGTAACTGGAAGACAGTTATCAGCTTTCTAACCTGTTTAATATAGAGAGTTTTGTCAAGGTTCTCCTATTGACAGATTATAGATATTCAGGGTTTTTCACAGTGCTGAGCTAAGCCCTGATACAGTGGAAGTGGCATTGTGACAGGAAGTTAAAGTGCATAATATTAAATAACTTCCAGCAACATTACCTGCTTCTTGCAAGTTTTTTTTTATTTGCGATTATGTTAACCCAGATGTTAGTATTTAAATTAGCTTAAAACTAGTTCTCTTCAGTAATGAAAGATTATAACCTTACAATGAATGGACAGAAGGCAGGGGTTGGAGAAAACAGGGAACTATACTGTAATGTTTGTTTCCTTACACAATTGTTTTGGTTTAGGTCCGATTTGCTGCCCTGCTTGCTTTGATAGAAGTTGCACAAAAACTGAAGGAGAACTACCTGGTCCTGCTACCAGAATCTATTCCATTCTTAGCTGAGCTTATGGAAGGTAATGTTCTAAACTGGCATTAGTGAAGATTATTTCTTATTAATTTATTTCAAAGATTCAGACAGGCTCATTGTTACAACCGCTATGAATCGTATGGATTTGTATATGGTAACTTATACTGTGCAAAGTGCAAACTAAAATGCATTATGTCAAACACATTCATGAAGTGCAGTTAAATTATGGTCATTTCCTCAGTGTTGTATCATGTGCACATCCCCCCATTTGCAGGTTTTTGATGATCAGTGTTACAGTAGAAGGAGTTTGCCTAGTTCAGTGACAAAATATTTCTGAATAATAATTTCATATATGGTGTTTGAGGATGGTTCTAGCTTTGATGAATGATGAAGCCTTGCTAGGGTAGCCTTGTAATCACTGCTGTACTTAATTCCTGCTTAATTTCCTTTTCCAGATGAATGTGAAGAAGTTGAACAGCAGTGTCAGAAGACAATTCAACAACTGGAAGTCATTTTGGGAGAACCACTCCAAAGCTACTTCTAAGTTTATGCCCTTCGTTTTCAAATTTTGTCTGAACTGTGTTAGCTTTACACATTCAGGTGTTACAGGCAAACTGTCATAACAATTTTTATCAGAGACAAGATTTTAACTTTTTAATAAAATATTTTAAGAATCTGGCTTTATCATTTCTGGATGGACTGGGGACTTCTCTTATGACTTTTCCTTAACAGCTCTTTTCTTAACAGTGGGAAACTGGAACAGGCTATAAACAAATCCTGAGAGACAACATGTGAGACTCACTGAATTCCACTGTGCATGGGGTGTACAGTTACTGTCCCAGTGGAGGGGCTGTGGTGCTCCAAGCATGGTCCTCACTGGACCAATGCACTGCAATCCTGAGAATCAGGTTTTTTCTGTCATCTGTAGGGAAGTAAAAAAGTATACCCACTGAAGATACTGAAAAGAAGTTCCAAGAAACTATGATTCATTTAGGAACTAAATCTTGTTTTACAGTCTTTAAATACTGCTACTGATTAGCTGAAGTTCAAGAATAAATTGCTTGCTATGATAATGAATGTACCCTAAAAATTACTACTTATTTTGTACCATGAGGTGCTGGTTTATTACACTGGTACTACGAAAGGCACTCAAACTCTGTAAATAGTCTTTAAAATGCAACAGGGTAGAACAGACACTATACAGAGGATAATCTTACATCCCACTGGGTGCTGGGAATGAGCCTCTGTCCAGGGTTTAGCATGCCTTGTAGATCCCATACGTGAAAAGAGTACCACATTAAGCTCTTACAGGATTTTCTTGAAACTGTTAATTGTGTCTGCTGTCAAACAAAAAGGACATTCCCATGAGAACACCAGCTGAACTCTTAGCTAAAGGCAAGGACACACAAGTGTTGTTACTGCCATGAGGAGCTGCCTAGCAGCTCCTCTGGTGCAGTGAGCTTATCCTGCAGCCAAGGGGTACGTAGTACATACAGCACAGCACTGTCCTGAAGGCCACCCCAGCACGGCCACAGCCCAGCTCCAGCGCCTGCTCAGTTAACTGCTCTGCAGATCACTAATTCCTTGATGTGGGAATGGTTCTCCAGTTGGGGTCACTTTGATAGTTGGGAGATACTGGTAAGACAGTAAGCAAAATAAAACAAGATAATAGACCTAAGAGGGATCATAGCTACTTAGCTACTACTTGGAGAAAAGCAGAGTTCGTATGTGTTTTTATTGATGCTTTTTATACATTAAATCTGGTCATTGAAAGTCTTTCAGTGTACATCTTATTACTGAAATTGCTTCAGCTTCAGCAGTCTTAAGATATACAGGGACATCCTTCAGGCGTATATTGACAACCAGTAGTAACTTATTTTTAAAAAGAATATAAAAAGACTGACATTTGTACGGAAAACTGAATAGGAACAGTCTACTTCACATAGATTGCATTTTAATACAAGACTGAAAAAGGATTCATTCTCTAGTTCACTGCTGAGTAGTTGAGTGCTATATCAGCTGAAACCCTTACCTGGACTACCTGGATTCAAACATATTTTAAAAATGCAACACACAAACATCTACTTCAGACCCTAAGGATTCTTCAGCCAGTTAGGAGCCACTTCAGATCAAACAAGCTTTCAAAAGCTCATGTAATTGAAACCAGCTAAATCACTGTGTTTCACTTTGCAAAACTACAAGCTAGAGATCTTGGGCCCTTGTAAGCAGGTGACATAACCATAGGTGTCAGAGAAGGTGCTATTGCAGCAGGAGGCTAAGAGGTAAGATCAAGCTTCTTGCCTTTTGCCAGAAGTAAGGGGTCAACTGCTTAATCTAGCCTCATCGTAAAGGTTATAGGTGCTAACATAAATTAAGACACAGAAATTTATAATCCATAGTTCTACCTTAAATAAAATATAAACAACCATTTTGAGGTGTATAACTGTATCTTTGGATCCTATTCCAGTCTCATTTCTACTTCACAATATTGAATGGATGGTATCGAGGAATGCCAAATGGTAGTTTAACTTTATAAACATATAGAGTGCAATTGTGAGACACAGTATGATGCAGCATTTTCATATTGCTAGGTTCAGTAATACAGGAGATTTATCTGAGCAAACACTAACTTAGCTTGCCAGGAAACTGTAAACTAGAGAAGGATTTAAATTTGCAGTTAGCATTTCTGGTACTTGCCTATCTCCGAGAGGCAAATGCAAAAGCCTAGATAGATTAAAGGCAGGCTCAGCATGAGTCAGCACCTGTTTGTACTTGACAAGGAGGCACTGTCTATTGAAGAGGTTAAATTCTTTTAGTGCTGATAGAAAAGAACTACCAGCTCCTCACATCCAACAAGTGAACATCTCCCGTGACTTCCACTATGTTGATCTTTTCAAGTTGTTTAAAACGATGCTTGTACTCCAGAGTGTGAACACCATTAATAGCAACTTTGAACTGGTAGGCATCACAGAAAATAATTAGCTGGAAAGCAAGAAGAGAAATGGTTAGAATTTAAGCTCAGCTAAGACGTGAAAAATGATCTGATTACCTAGCATAGACTTGGGCAAGATGTGTTTCTGTTACAGAGAATGTTTCATGCAAAAGCAACATTTAAAAACAAAAATGGGGCATCAATAAAATTCATAGAATTACAGCACAACTTAAATTGCAAGGGACCCATAAGGATCATCAAGTCCAACGCAATTTAATTTAAATTTGCTCTTAGCACAGTTTGAATTTTTGCAACTATTTAAAAAGAAAACTTACTAAATAAAGACAAATCTCTACTCTCTATGGTCCCATTTAATCCTAAGTATTTTCAAGACAGGAAATGCAGGAATAGCAGTTCTACGTAAATCTGTATTAGTAATAGGACATTTAAGCACTTATATTAATCTGTTTGGCAGATTTTTCAGTTTGATGCTCTTTCAGTTAATCTTACCTCAAAGTACATCCCTGGACTGAAAGGGAAGTTAGCAACCTCCTTTTCTTCCTCTCCCCAGCTGTCATGAAGGTAGGAGTTTCTTACAAAAACTTTATTTTTCATTCGGGGATTCAGATGTAAAGCAATGTCCTTTGAGTCACTTGGTCTCAGATTTATTGCAAAGCTGGAAGATATTTTTTTAAAGTTTACTGCACCAAGGGTTTACAGACATGACAACAGCAGTCAATGCCATTTACCAAGTCCTTAGCCAATACTCAGGCTGTTTGGGAGCCAGAGCTGTGATTCACCTGAAGAACCAAGCAGGCAGCCAGCCAGCATGCGCTTGTCTCCTCTGCACAGAAACCTTCGCTGGAGGCAGCAAATGTAGGACATGACCCTGCTAGATCCACTGCATCACTCACAGCTTTCTGTACATGTCTCAGCAAGAAGCTATTGAGCCAAGAGCAGCTCCCCTACTGCACTAGGAAGCAGCATTCTCACAGGAACCTACAGGGCTGCCTGCTTCCCCACCTCTTTCACTCAGGCAATGCAGAGTGGGAGGCTTTGTTGTACCTAAAGACATCATGTTCTTTCTGCCAACAAACTGGCTGGACTCTAAGGAAAAGTTGAAGGATTTTCTCCATACATTTAAGACTGCTGGGATGCCATGCATACAAATTTTGTAGGCAGAAAAGCTCTGCCCAGGCTGTGCAAATGGTCTGCCAACTCAGACATGCCCACCAAACAGGGGTCCTAAAGGGGAGCTCTGGAGAGGGGTGATCAGAGGGAACAGTCATTCAAATTCAAATGAATGCTTCAACCTATGGCAAAGACCTTACTGTATTTGAAGAAAAAAATATTCCCTCCTCACCCAAATTAGCTCCAGCTGTCAGACTGTTGCCCTCTTTTGAGAATTATTCAGTCCAGATTAGGAAATACTGCAACGCTTCCAAGCTGTGATGTTCTCTTTTTCACCAAGAAAAAGAAACATCTACGGCTGTGTGAACTGACCAAAAGACATGAAATAACTTATAAACCCTATACAAATATACAGGTTTAAAAGCAAAAATGTAAAAAGCAGACAATCTGCATGCTCTAACAGCCAAAAGCCTCTTCATGCTTATACACATCTGAGCACATTCAGCACTTGAAAAGTGCCAATAAACTTTTCAAGCCAAAAGAAGGAAAAGAAATGCTACTCTCTAAGTATTAATTTTCTCATTCAATCTGAAGTCCACCCAAACTTTGTGGATAACAATTCCAGACCTTGGATTCCAGTATGAACTCTGAATGTCATTCAACTAGAGGGAAGAAACATGCCCTGAGGAAGTGGGAGTGCAATACACACACATGCTCCTCATCATTTTCATTTCTCATTAATTGCTTCATTTTTAGGCATGTTTTTGCAGAGCCAAAACCACCCTTCAAGTAAAGGGCATGCTGAAGCACAGACATTTGCTCAGCTCCATTTTGACTGTGTTGTCAAAATGCTTCCCTACACCATGAGTTTTATTTCATGTCTGGAAAATGTGTTCTTTGCAACCCTTTGTTCCTTACTTGCTATCAAAATTATTGCTCATACTCCCCTATCAGCTTTCATGGAATCACAGAACAGCCTTGGTTGGGAGGGACTTTAAAGCTCATCTCGTTCCAATCCCCCTGCCATAAGCAGGGACACTTTTCACCAGACCTGGTTGTTCAAGGCCCCATCCAACCTGGCCTTGAACTGCCAGACATTGGGCATCCACAATTTCTCGGGGAATCCTGTTCCATTGTCTCACTACCGTCACAGTAATGAATTTCTTTCTCATATCTAACCTAAATCTACTTTCAGTTGGAACCCATTCCCCCTTGTCCATCACTATATGCTCTTCTAAATTGTCTCTCTCCATGTTTCTTATAGGCACTCTTCATGTACTGGAAAGCCACAATTAGGTCTTCTTGAAGCACTTTTTTTTCCCAGGCTGAACAACCCCAATTCTCTCAGCCTCTCCTCTTAGGAGAGGTGCTCCATCCTTCTTAATCACTCAGTTCATCACTTTCATCACTCAGTTATTGTCAGTCAGGCACCTCCACGCTTATACCAAGGTTTGTCAGATAAATATTGTAACATGCAGTATTTGAGCACACCAGCAACTCGCCTCACCTAAGTTTCACCTATTTCTGCCAGATCCTTACTCTTGGATCTCTCTAGAATGAAAGCTGTCTCTGTACAGTACATTTGCTCACATTTCCTGCACAACAGAAAGCCCTGAACACACACACAAATTTGTCAGTGACACAGATTTAGTAGGTAAGACACTCAGGTTTTACCTTCACTTTTCCCAACAGAGCTGCTCTTTTAAGTCCTCTCTAAAGCGGTAGTCCTACTGGTTCCTGAGGAAACTGTAGTTTCAGATGATTCCAGATGCAAAGTTGCAAGTGAGTAAGGATATAGAGGCAATGGAAAAGCCTACTCATTCTCAAGAGCACCTCAGTTAAATAACAGAAAAAAACCACCAGTAACACATACCTCTTTGGGGTTTTATTTACTTCTCCTTTAATGGCAATCGTGCATCCCGGACGAAGTGCAGTATCAAGTTTCCCAACATAAGGAACACCCTGGAAGCATACCCCTAGTAAAAATTTTTGCTGTGACTTATTTTTTTCACTTTTTTTACCATGGCAGGAAGAAATTTTGGCCTACATTGCAAATCTGCACTTACAGCTAAAGTGATTACTACCAGCATATTGCAGGATCCTAATATTGAAGTGGAAAAATTACACTGAGATAAATACATCAACTTAATTGGGTTTTAATTTAGACTACCACCTTGGGTTCAAAACAAACATTATTTACAACTACTTCTACCACCACTAATGGTGGAAAGAGGGGAAGAAGGGGAAAGGAAAAAAAAAAAAAAAGTAAAAAAACTTCAGCATGAAACTTCCTGTAATATTTTAAATTCATATCACATAATTATTCAGACTTATACCTGACTTCTCATCTCTGGAAATATCAGTTTTGCTTTAAAGAGTAAGACTCATGCTAAGGTGTGTTGTTGTCCCACGGTCACATAAGTACTAGAAGTAGAGTCACTAAGTGTTCTGACCTCCTGGCAGCACTTCATAATGACAGACAGTGCAAGTATTTTATTCATCTTATTATTCATTGTGTTAGAAGTAATTTTACCAGAGAAAAGAAGGGAATGGAGAAGTACTTCACTTTTATGTTTTTGCTGAAGTCCACCACTTGCAAATGACAATACTGCATGTTATTTGGTTTAGAAAGAAAAAGACTGAAGAAGGCAGGCTGTCAAGTGACAAAGCCTGCCTTCTAAAATTACGGCACTCACTGCAACTTCACCTTCTCCACAAATTCTATTTGTATATATTCCTGGCTTCAACCCCTTTTCAGTTTGAATGTGGTCCTTGCTCCAGTGTGGATACAGTCCACTTGCACAGGTTTTTGCAAACAGATAAGCACTCACTCCATCTATTTTCCATGTTAGCTGGGTGTAAGTACCACTCCTAAGGTGCAATGCTTGCATGCAGCTACCTAAAGTGTACATAGGGATCTGTCAGCAAGAGGAAGATGTAGCAGACAGGTTCCACACATGTTAACATAATATGACTGCAGAATACTTTTGCTTTGCAGGTATTCCCTAAGGCAGAGGAAACAAAGTATGCCTATTTGAAAAAAAATTTGAATGTGACTTGGCCCTTTAAACTTCAGATACTTCACTTTTCTTTGTTTATGGCTGTGGATGCTGTGTTTACCTTTTGGGTTTTCTAAATGATTTAACAAGTCTCATTTGCACTAGCAGCAGAGAAGAGGATTACCCTCTACAAAACCTCACTGATGATCTTTCTCCAGTTGACTGTCAATTCCTTTCTTCTTGTCTTTTGTACATGTCTCCTCGTGAATAACTGAAGTATTTTTGATTTTTTTTTTATTCTACATTTGCCACAAATGTAGGAATCAGGAATCACTTACCAACTGTGAACCATTTGGCATTTCTCCCTGCAAGAGAAAAAAAGAACATTATCTAGCTTATCAGACAACAGGGAGATTCATTCAACCTTTTACAACCATACGTACATTTTCTGTGCTTATCTTTGTTACTCCTAGAGACGATGGCTGAGAGCCTTGTGAAGACTGCAGAAAGAGAGATATTTAGGTGTCATTGCTAACATCATGTAACTTTAGCATAAATTTGGTTTAGAACAATGTAAGGGTCATCATGCTTTGAATGGTGAACTGTTAAGATGGAAATCTAGGGCTATGTCAAAAAAAAGAGAGTCAAATCCCTACAAACTACAGAAAAGTTCTGAAGATAACTGCTGAAGCCAAATCAAGATTTCTAAAGATCACCTCATTACAATTTGAATCTTTATTTAACAGTCAGAGAACTGTCAAGCCCTCAGGATCTCAGGGTACCCACAGAGTTTTTCTCACTGGGGTAAAAATACCAGTATGGCAAGTCCACACAGCAGGGTTCTTGGGATTCTATGCAGCCCTCTACATCCTTTTCCCTTCTCAGGGGAAGGACAGACCAGACATGGCCACGGCAGAGACAGTTCCAGCTTAGTCCTAGAAGACTGTCTTCAGGTTGTTTATTTCAATACAAACCTCCAACTTCCTCCTCAGAAAAGTGTATTAGAAGCAAAGCCTAAAAAGGAAGATTCTCCTTTCTCCGTTCCTTTCTTTCACAAAGCATGCAGCATCAGCAGCCACAGACCAAACCAAGTGTTTGGGTTTTGTGCTTGGGTTAGAAACCAACTTACAGCACCTGCTTGCCCTCAAGCTCTTCTTGGAGTCAGTCCTCCAAGATCAGGATGCAGACAGCTTTTGCAGAAGTATTATTCTGGCAACATGCCCAAGGCCAAGTGATAGGAACCATGAAAATCTGTTTACTGGCTTTGCAAATGATCTTTAAACATAGCAGACCTGTGTTTAAAGCTTAGACTTCATTATGCTCAGCTTCAACTCCTACCAAAACAATTATTAGTCTGTTGACCTGAGTTACACCTGATATTTGGCAGCAAGACTTAAATGCTTTGCCCACAATGTGGAGAAGATTGTGCCAAAGAGACCCAGAGTATTTCACCAGAGTAGGTAGGCTACCTTAGTGAATGGCAGAAGAGGGAAAAGACATTCACCTTCTGTATCCCCCTGGAATTTATCACCTTCAATTTCTGTTCTAAAAGTCTAACTCTTCCAGAACAAAAGGATCTCTCCCTCTGCACAGGGAAAAACTCTGTTAGTTTACTATCAGTAGTAGAGCTGGCAGCTGAGAGGAGGCACAGCACAGCCTTCACTTCAAACTCACTGCAGTCTGGTCCATGTGCAAGTCAAGCTACAAAGTCTGAGAAAGAATACCTCTTATCCCCATAAATGTACACTTCTGAATTCATTCAACAAATCCATCAGTTAAGCAGGAAAAACAGGGCTATGCACACAAGGAGTTCCAGCTATGCTGACCTTGGCATTTCAAAGCCAAGCAACAAGATACAGCCATGGCTAAGCTTGTCACTTAGACGCACTGAATACTCAAGAATTCATCCTGGAGCCCCTGCAATATTTAAAAAGTCTAATCTATGCCTAGACTAAGTAACAATCAATTCTTTTGCCATCTGTCCTGTAACTTCGTAAGATGTAAACTTTTTTCACTTTCTTGGGAAAACTGTAAGACTAAAAGAGGAAGACAGAAATCCTCATGAGCGTCACATGCTGAAATGTGGGGAAACCAAAATCTCCTTACTAATATTGGACTGTGCAGCTGCTTCTCCTTCCTTCCTTTTCATCATAAATCTCACTATGCAGTTTAGCAGGACAGAGGAAATTAATCAAGTCAGGTATCTATTCAACTTACCTTAGAAACAAACTCTATGGTTTTGATCTTCACTTTGCCATATATTCCAAGAGTATCTATTTTTTCAAGGCTAATTCTGTGGTTGTAGAGCAGCAAGTGCTTTTTGTTTACAGTGACCTAAAGAGACAGGAAACAAAACAGAAAAACTGTATTAAACATACATTACACCAGCCCTGTATCATATTGTATGCACATATCTCTGGATTACACTGGTTTGGTACAGAAACAATTTAGTACAAAACACTCCTAGGAGTGTCCTAGAAATATCAGATCAACTAAGTTCAGCACATCCATGATTCAGTCTCTCTTTCCATCACTATGAGGGAGATTCATTTGCCTACACTAAAATTTGCATTTCGCATCTTTGTTTCTAACACCTGATAATTTACCAATGTGGTATTATCAATATAATAGAATCTATTATTGCAGTCTAACAGAGCAAGACAAATACACTTCACATATCCCCTCCAAGAGGACTGTCCTACACTAGTCACAGAACAGGTTTATCCCAAGATTAGCCCTTTGCACATACAGAGGGAAGGGTGGAGTAGCCATTAGCTATGGCAGGAAGCTCCTTACCTACTCATCCAATTTGGAGGGAAGCAATACAAAATTAAAGGTTTGATTTAATTAGCACCTCTTTAAAGAAAGGCTCTAAACTTTTCTGTAGTTAGACTATACCTAGGCAACAGAGACATCTAGACCTCCAATATTTATTTCAGTTATACAAAATACCTCTACTTTATTGGCCTAACAATGGCTGCAGATGAAGAATCAACCCAGACTCACCTGGAATTTGTCCTTTAAAATCATGATGACAATCTCAAATGACTTTCCTTTTTCAAAGGGCATCTCATAAGTGACCTCCTCCCAGCCCCATTTCTCCCTCTCCAGTGTGTTGCAAACAATGCAGCCAGACCTTTTGAAGCGGGGGTTGAAGTGGAACGCCACATCAGCTCGAGGCTTTATGCTGCTGCCACACTGTAAATCCACCTGGAACCTAATCATAAATATAGGACAAACCACATTCAGCTCAGTCTCTCAAGAACTCACCTAAAGGCTCGGGACATTTCTGTTTTACTGTGGAGCCTCAGAGCAGGCAGACACAATGAATGTCATTGGATAAGAAAAAAAGCCCCAAACAAACATTTGTCCTCTTCTCTTCCTACATAGCTGTGAAAGGTTCTCCCATGATCTATTGCAATGAATATAAATGTTTACATTGATCTATTGCAATGAATATAAATGTTTACATTTATCTAATGGTCATCATTCATATAATGTAAACTCCTCACTGTGTTCACCACCTTCTCTCTCATCACCTTCAGCAGAATATATCAAATGAACCTTGGAAGGTCATGGAACAGAACTCCCTTACTGGGCACAGCACTAGTCCATACCTCCTTATCCCATTTTAAGTTAATTCCTACACACAACACATTCAGTAATCCATTTTGTTAGTCTCAGATTACCCTTCAACCCTGCATTCAATCTGATGCTATCACAAGGATTTAGATCAAGCGTTTGTGTGCCATCCTCAGTAAGACCCCTAGAAACATTTCATCCATTGCATTCTTGCTCACATGGTGACACAGCAAAACATGACAACATAGCCTCTACCTGTCTGCATCATCAGGAACAGCCCCTTGTATCACAATCAGCTCCCCAGGAACAAGGCCACCATGTATTGTCCCAACATATGGAATGATCTAGAAGAGGGAAGAACAAAAAAAGAAGAAAAAATATTCCAATACCATTCTGTGATGGAGGCAAAAAAAATCCCAAAATAATTTAAAAATTAGTATTCTAATTCTTAATTATATGATGCTCTACAACATTAAAAGAAACACAACTAGCTTTTAATGTAAAAGAAACCACAACAGGAAGGGAAAACCTGGCATATTTTCCCCAATGAAAACCAAGCTTTTCAGATAAAATTAAAATGAAAATTTGCATCCTCCATTCTTAGCTCTCAAATGAAGAGTTGCAATATTTTATTGTCTCACTACTCATAGAGCATAAAGAGGATTCACTTCCAATTAGGTCATTCCCAAGAGCTGACCATTATCAGCTCCTTGCTATCAGGAGGCAACTTCCACAACTCCCCTGACCCCAGACTACAGGAGCTGCCTTTTTCTTGTTCTCACTCCATTAGGGAAAACAATTATAGGAAGAGACTACGTCACAGAGTGTCTATCTTAGTAAAACTTACACAAACACAACAAAAAACCTCACCCCAATGAGCTAAGAACTGCAAAGTGCACTGAAACAGCCCTGTTCAGAAGTCTTGGATTTTATGGTGCCTACAGGATGCAGTCTGGCTCAAAGCCTCACTATCTTTTCTTCCTTATCAATAGCTGGAGAAGGTAACACATGGATGTTACACTGGACTGAAATGGCAGCATAGTGAGGGTTGTTAAGCCACAGGGAGGGATATGTCTGTTGGGATAAATACAAACACCCCAGCACAGCTCACTGGCAAAGACTCACACATGCTCACAGCAGCTCTACCCTCATCATCCAGCATTTCAGGAAGGGATGGGAAGCACCTTAACATTAAACTGTGCAAGTTTCCCGGCACCTGGCCTGAAAGCAAAGCAGCAAGTCTACATCTCATCACATGTGTGATGTGCTTCAGATTGAAAAAGGAAGTAACTGGCAGAAAATGTTGCTTTTACTCTGGTTAACTGACAGGAAATCTTGCCAAGGCTGGTTTTGGTAGTTTATAAAATATTAGGATACCTTTGAAATGAAACATCAATTGCAAACAGGAGTTACAGTAATTTAACAACAAAAATAACAAGCACATTTGAATTACTACTCTAGAATGGAATACTGGACCATAAAATGACAAGTTTTTATTTTTAGATATTTATTTTTAAAATATATAGATCATTGCATGAAACAGGCTGATATGAAAAGGATATGTGTTTGCTTACATGTATTTTTGTTAATTTGTGAGGAAAAAGGAACGACAACAGAAATTGTCTAAATCCAGAGTGTTGGTCACTTCTGCCAGTAGATACACATCCTTTTCTGCCCACTCTTCACTTTCCTTCTCAGCTATCCATCAACTGGATAAAACCTAATTCAGAGTCATCTTCTGGATCAATACAACTTGTTTGTCAAGCAAATTGTCAGGTTGTTTTAAGTCTCATCATTTTTACTGGCTTTAGCAGGTGCAAAATGTGAAATAAAGCATTAAAAGTGAAAGGAAATTGAAATCCCTTTGCTTGCCGGCAGTCACCCGGTTCCTTAAAGTACAAGCTGCACACCAGAAGATAATTTTTATTCAAACAATAAGAACGATAACAATAAAAAAGAAAAAGTGTATCTTGATTGTTCTCATTTTCACACTCTGCTCCTGAGGGGCAGTAGCTCTAGTGCAATAAAGTAGTGAGTTACTGGTTCAGTCTCCAAAGACAAACCAAAGAAGCACACACAGGTCAGGGATACCGGGACTTGACCGCTTTAGGGAAGCAAAGTTCTATGCTCCTGAAAAGGAACTGTGGCAAAAGCACTTCCTTATAGTCAAAGGGATGCATTTGTTTAAAAGAAAAGGTGGCCCATCAACTCTTCAGAAGCTCAGATGTGGAATTGACAAGACCATAATAGAGCATTTTCTGGGTGCAATACTACAGACTTAATGAGACTTTGTCATCACAGAGTGTGCCTGTAATTTCCTCATGTCTCCAGATGCTCTTCTACTACTTTTTCTTCATTTATTAAGAATAATGCTTGTCACATGACATGATCTACCATCTTCCTGTCTTTCTTCCAGACCTCCAAAACTTAGCTCTAAAGTCAACTGGTCAATGTCAACTGAGTTTGAGAGGTCTCAAAGATGAAGCTCTTCCTAAAAGAAAATGCCAGTTTTCATAAAACAAGAGGAGATATTATGGTCTCACAGAGGAAAAGACTGTAATAAAAGCTTTTACCCAGCATGCTGGATATCAGACAGCTGCTCCACCAGATGGGACATGACATAATTTCTTGACAAATGGGTGGAGTAAAGGGTGTAAAGGAGGAAAGCAGATTTTCTGCATGCTTGAGAACAGTACAGTAAGAAGAAATACAGTACAGAAGTACAGTACAGAAGAAATACATCTCAGACTCAAACCTGTAACAAAACTATGAAGTTTTGCTACTAATGAAACAATGTATTAAACATTGACATTTTTTTAGCCAGCCCTGCTGCAGAAGGGCTGAGGTTGGAAGACACCTCTGGTCTCTCTAATGAAATGCTTTGCTCAAAGCAAGGTCAGATAGAGGCAGGTTGCTCACTGCCTTGTCTGGAAGCTGCCCCAAAGTCATCAGCACAATCTTTCCCAACTCTGCCTCCATACTCCAATCCCAAATACTCACTTTTTTTCCCACAACAGGATCTTGACCACTAAGCTCCAGCTGAATTCTCCTGCTAAGTCTCTTCACCCACCATGCTGATCAGTCCCCTTGCAGCCACCCAATTTTGCTGGACTCTTAGTCTCTCTCTGACACTACTCATTTGTCCTAAACATCTCCTAATCCTCCTCTTCATATCTCCTCTCTCACCAAGATCTTAATTTACAAACTTCCATTCTCCCTTTCCTTTTTCACTTCAGTCTTTCTACCTTCTAGTAAATCATACAGCTTTCCTTCTTCTTCCAGCTGGGTTCTCACGAAGGAGGTTGAAACTATTTCCCCTCATCCCTACTCACTTTGTAAGCAGTGACCATACACTGGGAATAAACAATCAGATTCACTGAGGGTCCAAGACTGACAGTGCAAAGCTGCAATAGATAAGGAAGTCCTGTGCAGATCTGTGTTACTGTACATTCCCCATAAATACTTAACAGATTTTAGTATTTTTAAAGGGGTCTAGCACAGAATAGTAAAAATAGTATTTCCTGTAGGTTCAAATTAACTATCCTTTTTAAGACACAACAGAAAATGCAGCTTCAGGTCACCCCTTTAGGGTAAGCCAAAGTCAGGCTGCTGTCACAGAGCACAAGAATTCTAGAACTTTTCAGAGAAAGTTTCCAGACTCTGAGCTAGGCAAACAAAATTCTGTCAAACTCAGCCTTTGCAATTGCTGAATCATGTCAGCTCAAGTCTTCCGTAGAAAAGAGGATTTATTATGAATTAAGATATGAACTATGAAAAAGGATTCCAGGTTTAGTTGTTCAGACTGAAATTACAGGCACCACAAAATAAACATTTCATGAGAGCTGTCAGGCACCACCCGTGTTTACAGAGAATTAGGAGTGAAAACACTTCTTATCATACTTTCACTTTCCAGCATATTCTGCAAAAATGCCAGACATCTACATAAGCTGTACATGAAACGGGATTATCCTCCAAGGCTGACAGAACGTCTCACCTCTTTTGGAAGTCCTGTCCATTTGTTTACAGCACAATTTCTAAACACCATCAGCTCTTCACGTCACCTGTGACATTCCCCCTCAAATACCTGAGTGATGAAGAGCTCTCAGTAGGATCCCTCACTGTGCAAAACAGTACTACTGACATAAAACAGCCAAGTCCCATTTCCCAAGGGAGACACTGCTGACATGACAGAGGAGTTACCGGGTTACTGATTGTCTTCTGTGATGTATCCAAGGGCAGTTCATGGATTTCTTTCTGTGGTGTATCCAAGGTCAGTTTACGCATCTCCTTCTGTGGTGCACCCAAGGATGTCATCTTCCCTCCTCCAGCTGAAGTTTGTCAGTTCTGTGTGGCCACTGCTGAAGTGTATGTAAAGAACTCACTGATCAGGCAACACCAAAGGAGTGATCCCTTCAAAAAAAAAAAAACACACCAAAAATTTTAATTAAAAAGAAACAAGGTGACACAACATGAAGTGAAACCCTCCAAGGTACAAGTATAAATAGCACAAGAAATGATGCAAACATCTTTCCAGTAAATCTGCTGGAGTTTTGAAACATGAAATTAGAAGGCTTGCTTAAAGCACTGAGATGCCACACTGGTAAACAATGTCAGCAGCAGCGTGTTATCCCCAGATTTCTCATGACAGACAAGCCTTAGTGGGTGACCTTGCCTTTTCCACCTTTATCTTATATAAAGTTAAGAAATACAAGGCAAGGAAGAGAAACAGATGGTGTTTTATATTTCCTCCTCCAACACATACAATCCCAGAACTCCACAAGCAATTACAGGAGTTTGTAAAACTAGAATTAAATGCACATTTATAAGAAATAAAGCTTGTGAGTATACTCAGCTACTTCTTTAGCAATTCCTTTAACTAAGTGACCAAAATTCAGGGCCCAATTGAAACTACTAAGTATTATTTCTGGCATATTCTGAAGAAAGAAGGCAGCATGTTAGCAGTGGGTGATGACAAGCAGACAAAGAAAAGGTCAAAGGTGAGGGCTCTAGCCACAATATTGTGTGAAAATAGCAAGCAAAGTAATGAAAAAGAAAAAAAAAAAAGAAAAAACTCCAAAGAAACACAAAACTAAAACCCAAGGCCTATGGCCTGTTCCACAAGGGTTAATCTGCATTGATTAAACAATAGTTTACTTTGCAATATCTGGCTTATCTCGTTGGAGATTTGGACCAGATGGTATTAACTCACCCACTTGAGACCAGTATCTAGAACACAATTCAGAGAATGTAAGGTGCCAACACTGCACAACTATTCTGCCCTTTGACCTTCTCAAGGGATACTACTGTAAATTCACTTTTGCCTGTGCAGGCAAATTTTAACGATTTCATTTTTAAAAGAAGAAAATAAAGACCAAATCAAACAATAATTTTGCCTTTACCGTTGTACAGTCCAACAGCAGACCCCACGAGAATGAAACCTACAATCCAGCAGCCTCCCATCTGAACTGCTTGTGTATACAACAGCAATGTAGATCCTGCTAGGAGAGGATCCTGGCACAGGATCTTGGCAGGGCAAGTGGCACTATGACAAAGTGATGAGCTAAGAGTTTTCTTGTTTGCCTATTAGTATTTTATCGACAAGGTCACAAAAATGAAGGAAAGCTGCAATTCAGGCTCTGTTGGTCAAAAGCCGGACATGTAACTGCAAAGCTCTCCTGTCTCATTCTGTGAGAGGAACCAGCACCAGGGTAGGTGTTACACCGAACCTGCAACACGGCAAGCTAAGGTTCCCTGACTGCTTTGAGAACTGAGATACACAGGCTGCCCTGTTATCTCACACATTGCAAGGGGCTGGAAATATCTTCCAGAGACAAACAGGAAATGATAGAGGCCAATAAGGAACTTCGCGCTGTGACACAGAGAAAATGTGTCCTTCATGAGTTACCTTCATGAGGGTACCTCCGACCAGTCACTACAATTAAAGCGAGATTTTGCACCAGCGCGAACAAGGCTTTTGCAAAGAGCGTCACCGAGATGCTTTCTGGCTATCTACAAGCAATAAAGTACAAAACACTGGCGGTGTCGCCTCGTCCACCGCTATAAACCCAACACTCCCGAACACTGGAAGGACACAGGACCAAGCAACCTAAGCTACTGCAGCTTTACAGCGAACGGAGGCAGTCCCGGCTCCCCACAGCCCCGCCGGGAGCAGTCCCTCTCCCCGATACGCACACGGGCGGGCAGAGGGCGTGTCCCTGCACTCTCCGCTCCGTCTCTTACCTGCAGGACGCTCCGCGGCGATCAGCAGCGCCCGCACACCCGCGGGTCCCGCCCGCCCGGCGCCGCCGCCATCGCCGCCGCTCCCGGCCCCGGCCCTCACCTCTCCGCGCTGACGTCACCGCGGCGCGCGCCCGGCGCAGCCCGCTGTCCGCGCAGGCGCCTCCCCCTCCGCCACGGGGCGGGGCCGGGCCGGGCCG
>VYXF01004759.1:6977-17334 GCA_013397295.1 Polioptila caerulea
GATACCTGGCATTCAAACCAAGACAGAAGGGTTCTGTTGCTCTCGGAAAACCCAAACACCTGTGAGCTGCTGGGGGCCAAGTAATATGTGCTTACTTAATTTTGTTCTCCCCTACCTCAAACTTCAGTGTCCCTGGCAGCACTGGGTGTCTGCATCCCTCGAGGGATCCCTCAGTGACCCTGCTCTGCCAGAAAGTACAGAACCCCTGAAAACCCACTCCTGCCCTAAACAGGCTCTCAGGGCTGGCTTGGTTAAGTGCTGGGTCACTTTTCCTGACTTTGTCTCTGCTTGGCCAGTCTCCTACTACTGCTTTCCTACAGCACGTAGAAGGTGATTGATGGGGTCAGACTCATTTGTGCCAGCAGTGAAATATCACCAGATTTAAGACATGAAAGTGAAAGTTCAAGATCACTGAGAGCCTGACTTTCAGCTGGTATTTTGCCATGTCTCCTTTTTCATTTCTCAGTTGGAGCTGACCAGTGCAATGCTGAGCAGGTGTAAACATCCTGTGCCCTGACACTGGTGTCAGGCCAGGTCCGGTCACCTCCCCCGCAGGCATGCACAAATGCTGAGGGAGGGTTTTATAAATAAGTCTGAGTTTGGCCTAAGTCATCTCTCCCTTTTAGTTTAACAAGTATCCCCATTGCTTTCAGCACCATGCATTTAAACTGTGCCATTGCTGTTGGTGGAAATGGTCCTGCAGCCCATAGCAAGGACAGGATGGGAATCACCAAAAGCAAAACAATTTCCACAATGTGCACACTTTTCAACAACAATTTTTTGCAAGAGAAAGGCAGATTTTCAAGATATGGCTTACAGAAGTACGTTCCGATCACACTAATTTTTTTTTCTCCATTCTCCCTGACATTTCACACATAAAAGAATCCAAAACTCTGGTCTGTTTTATTCAGGAAATCCCTGGATAGTAATTATGCTGTTGGTACTTCTGTTTGTTTGTGGAGAAAATTAGTGAGGTGCCTCAAGCTTTATCCTCTTCCTCAGACTTTGATGGGGACCAAAGGATCTGCACCTTGTTGAGTCTAACAGGAAGCTTGTTGAAATGAAAAAATCCTCACAGTTTTCCAGCAGGTCACTGTGTTTCATGGATGATGAGGTTTCACACAGGGTGATTCCTCAGAATGCTTTTTTGCCTGTCTTTTCAGCATTAAAGCACCTGGCAGTGCCTACCGGTGCAGCAGGATGGATGCAGATGCTGTGTGCTGCACACCTGCCCCCATCCTCTGCTGTTGGTTTGGACACTCATCTCGGAGCTGTTACCCCTTCCACATCCACAGCAGATGTTGCATTTGGGCCCAATGTCAAGTGTGTGGTGGCAGCAGAAATAGACCTGGAACAAAGCATGAAATTCAACTTCTCTGTCTCCTTTTCATCCAGTTTGTATGGAAGGAAAGGGTTGCTTTCAGCCCCAGGGGGAATTAAAACCTTTCTCTTCAGGGAGCAAAGTGGACATGCTGTGAGTAGGGGGCCAGGGTGCGTGCAGGGTTAGGACAGGCAAGGAGGTTTGTAAGACGAGCTTTAGGCAGGACACAGGACTCTGCAGGTCACACCACCACCTACCAGATTCCTCTGGCGTCCGGCCAGTCACGGGCCATCCCAGCACATGTTAGCAAAGGGGACACTGGCTTGTCAAAGAGAAAGTGATCCTGGGCACCCAGACAGGGCCAGAGGGAGACAGAGAGGGAGAGAAAACAGGACAGAAGTCCAGTTTATCCAGGAGGCACTGTAATGCTGTCCAAAACAGTTTTTGTGAAGGCAGCGGGAGCACGAGCAAATCTCACAGAAGAGCCTGATTCCTTTGCCTGGAAACTAAAATCTCTTTACCCAGGTGGTTTTCTTAAGCCTTGCTTAAGATGCTCGCTAACATGTTTTGCCAAAAACATTTCTCAAGTGTAGGGAGGAATGGGAGGTGGGGGCCTAAATCCACATGGACACACCAAAGGTTGCTCTGGAGGACCTGGCTCCAGAGATCTTCTCTACATTCAGACACATTTAAGCACAGGAGAAGACAATGAGTTCTTAAAGATTGAAAGAAAGAAAACAAATCCAAAACCCAAATCACAAAATTGCTAGTTCTGAAAAGATACCTCTCCAGCATGGAGATTTAGGTATTTATTCTGAGCGTGAACTTAAGGATAGGAATTAAATCAGTGCTATTCTCAACCTTTTGAGGTTATAGGCTTGTTATATTCCTTAACAGAGATGCTTTTTGTGACTTAATAAATGTAGCACTTGCTCTGCCACCAACTTGCCACATACCTAATAGTTTGGATTTTTAAAAATTAATTGTTTTGGAGTTTCTTTCCCCCCAAGGAAAATAAGTATTTTGTTATTTATTTTCATATGTCTGCTAAAAAACTAGTATTTCCTAATTCCTTGAACACTGCCATATCAAATGTTGGGGGTTTTTTGCTGGCAATATTGTTGGTTTTGTTTTTTTTTTAGACCTAGGGCTTGAATAGAATTAGTGAGGCAGTCTATCCAGAAGGCATACGTCATGGTAGACACATTGATGTGCTTTACTTCATTTTTCCCTTCATGAAGAATGTAACACTTATTACTATACTCTTCATTTCATCTTTGCATGCTTTGTAATGGACACGGTGCAGCCAAAACTCCAACCATTCAGGAAGAAAAGATATAGGCTTCTCTTTGTCCTTCAAATAGACATAAAATTTCCTTCCTCAGCTTGCTCCACTCTACACTTTGCTCAAAAAACAAAATTCCCCTTTTTGCAAGAAAAGAGCCATTAGTTTTCCTCATGAGCATATGGCCCAAATCTGCAAAAGACCAAATGTCTTCTATGATAAGTGCAATTCAAGGAACACTGCTTTATCTCACTGAAATGAACTTTGATCTCACTGAGCTCAAATGGTGCCTTTTAAAGGCTGGCAGGAAGCCTGATCCCACGGAGGTGCCAGGTCCTGAAGTGCTGGCAGAGGTGTGAGGTAAGGAATGAATCTCAGGTTACAACATCCACGTCTGATCTCTTATAAATTTGCATTCTCAATCATGAAACCAAACAGAATGAGATAAAATGCTGAATCAGTGAAGCCTATTCAACTTCCCATAGGATTTAGCCTTATACCATGAGGGAATTACATTTTCCACACTCCTGTTTCAACCTCTGCTTCCTGAGGAACTGTCTCCTGCTGAAAATAAAACCTGTAACAGGTCATCAACATCTTGTCAATAAAAATATTAGCAGGGACATTCAATTAAAAAAGTTACTGACCTTACATAAGTTCCTAACTCCTTGTTAATCCAGACACCTGGTTCCAGGGTTATAAATAGTAATGTTATTTCATCAGCTCCCCTTTGGATGGTGTTATGGAATAATATGCCATGAATATAGCTAACAGGGTACAGCCATTCCTTTGGACACTTAAAATGCACACTCAAGCCTTGTTTGGCATGTCACATGCTGTGACAAACTTTGTGATGAAAATCCTTGTGTTTCCATTTGTGTGACAACAAAAACTCTCATTATGGGCCTGATCCTTCAATTCCCCAAACACAATGACAGGACTGGGAAAAGGTCGCCTGGGTGCAGTAGGCTACGGCCACTTTTGGGAAATTAGAATTAGTGTCATTTTGGTGTGGAGAAATCACAGGCAAAGCCTTCCACCCCCACAGTGTAGAATACAGATACAATGAAATGCCTATCTCAGTGCAATACTTTTAGTTAGAATGGTTAGTAATTGAGGAAGCAGCAATCTTTGCTCAAGGAAGTGACCAAGGAAAGGTCCTGAATTTACGTCATTACTTGTCCACAGAGGTGACAGCAGCCGCATGTGTTTGATTTGACACAGGCCTTGCTCTCTGGAATATAAATACATGCCTCAGACCTGCACAGTGATGTCTTTAACAGATTAAACACAGAGCCTGGGTGGCTTGCTATCCCATCAGAAATATTGACAGGCCACTAGGGGCGAGTTAATGGTGCAGTTATTCTGCTGGGCTCAGCAGCCAAGTGTCAGAACCCTGGACACAGAGAGTTTCAGGCTTTCTGTGCTGACAGGGAATGATCCTCCAAAATACACTGCATTTGACCTAAAGCCATGGGAAAGGCTTCCAAAACTGAGTGAGAGCACTGAGATTGTGAGTGTGTAGTTGAATAGAAGTGTGTTATATCACAGGGTGAAAGATTCAGAATTTAAGGTTTTGGGATATAGTAATATGTATGTAACAAGATAGAGGGTTTAGGGTGTAGGTTAGTCCTTCTTCACAAATTTGGGTGATTTTGTGTGATTGGTTGAAAAAGTCCATAGTGTGGAGCACGTGTGGTTAGTTATTGGGTTAAAAGTAAAAATAAATTAGTTGGCATCTCATAATTGGGCAGTTTAGGCTTGAAAAACTTGAAAAGACCTTGAAAAACAAAACTCTGCTCCATTTCTACTCTGTTAACTCAGTGTCTAGAGGCGCTCATGGCCAGTGAGTCTGTAACTGAGATAAGAAATAATAAACATCCAAGTCCCAACAAGAATTCTGTCTCTCTCGCTCTTAATCCTGCCCCTGAGAAGAGGAACCGGATAAAGCCAAGGGGCTCGCCTCAGGGAAGGAAGCGTGTGCCCGCAGGGAAGGTGGCGATCGAGCCGGGGCAGACTCGGCGCGGGCGCCGGGGCAGCACTTACGTCGATCAGCTGCTGCTGCTCCCGCTCCGTCATGTTGGTCAGGCTGTAGTACTTGCCGGACAGGTCTCCCCGCAGGCCGGACAGCGCAGTGACCACGACGTTCTCGACCTCCCTGCGCTCGGCGCGGGTGCAGGCGGGCGGCAGGCTGAGCCCGCGGATGCTGCGCCCGGTGCGCACCCGCGAAGAGAGCACGTAGCGCTCGTCGAACTGCCCGTGGGTGATCTGCGGGGAGACGGCGGTCAGGGCACCCCAGAGAGCCCAAACCCCACCGTGCGGAAAGGGGACGGCTCTCTGCCCAGCCCTGGGCTCCTCTCCACCGGGTCACAAACACCTGGGATGTCGGGAGTCCTCTGAGAGCTTTGGGCACCACAGATACCTTCATTTTTAGCTCTCATGTTTTCCAGATTCTGTCCTGCATTTGTATATAACTCTAAACTTCATATAAAGTATTAGCAAGCTCTCCTCACAGCTCAGTCAGACAAAACAATCCTTTTCCAGCCCCAGAACCAAGGACCCAGAACAATCCTTTGCCAGCCCTGCAGCTTCAGGCCCAAAAAGTGCAAACAGCAGCNGCCATTTAATAAATCCCTACTTTATTAAATCCCTACTTTAATAAATCCCTACTTTATTCCTTTAACACTGCCTAGCCTCTGTTCCAGGGAGCCTCTCACAGGCATCACCAGGAGTTGTTGTTAGGAGCAACACCTTTCTCTGAGTGAATGAACATGTTGGAGTAACCAGCTAGTGCTTCAGGGTCCCCAAATATGAAGGAGTTCACATGGCTTTTGGAAAATATGAATGTGGGCAGAGGCAGAGGGCCAGGGAAGGAAGATGCTTTGGAAGAGGGAAGCTCAAAATGAGCTAAACCACACTGTAGCTGAACTATGAAGGAAATACCGAGCTGCATGTAAGATTTGATGATGTGTATGTGGGGGTACTGGATTCAACTCTCACTTTCACTCCATGCCTTAGATCCATGTTAATTTGAGGAATTCCAGCCCAAGGAATTCCGTGCACACCAATAGGTGGCTTCATCAGAGCCCCACCTGTAATCTCTGTACAAAATACTGCAGCACGGGGAATAAACAGGAGGGGCCAGATGTGTGCATGCCAGCAGGGCTGCCATTTCACTGCCATCACGGGGACATGGAGGGACACCCCTGTGGCTGGAGGGCTGGAGTGGAAGGATACAGGCTCCCTGGGAAGGCAGGCAGGGGAGATGAGGAGGGGATGTCACCCTTTACAGTGGTGATCAAGCTGGAGTGCAGGATCACTAACTGGGACTGCAGGAGAGAAGACCTCAGCCTCTCCAGGGATCTGCTTGGCCAAGCACCATGGGATCAACCCCTGGAGGGGCTTATCCCAATATTAATTCATGGATCAACTCCTCCAAGCTCCAGAGTGATGCATCCCAAGAAAGAGGGCATCAGGAAAAAACATCAGGAGGCCTGTGTGGATGAGCACGGAGCCCCTGAACAAGCTCAGACACAAAAAGGAAATCTGCAGAGGGTGAAAGCAAGGACAGGCATTCTGGGATGGGTACAGAGAAGCTGTGGCTGCTCTTGGATCCCTGGCAGTGTCCAAGGCCAGGCTGGACAGGGCTTGGAGCACTGGCCATGGCAGGGGGTGGAAATAAGATGGACTTTAGGGTCTTTTCCAACCCAACCCATTTTCTGATGGGTCTGTGATCTGTAAGCTCATAAACAGACCCACAGTGCCCAGTGAGGCTGTGTCCCAAATGTTTGGTACAGCTGAGGCTGATTCCCTGCTGCGAACAGGGTATGCAGCTGACAGGGCCACCCTGGCATCCCATTTTTCTTAAACAAAAAATTGTGTCTTCACAGCTGGATCAAGAGAAATGAAAGTGCTGTTGCATACAGCATCATCACTGAAATAAGCAGCTCAGGGCCTTTCTTGTTTTATTTCAGTCCTACCTTGGATGCATCCAGGTCTGTGTGATGCCTCATGGTCCGTGGGTCATAGCCATTATGTCTCGCCTTAATTACAGGGTCAAAAATCTCAGCAAACACCTGTGGAGTCAAGAGACTGTAGAGAGTCTGCAGCACCACAGAAACACATCCTCACAGCAGGTTCAGGCAAAAGTTCCTGTCTGCAAAACCACAGACAAGGGCCAGACAAACAGGCCATGATTTGGGGTGCATTGTCAGCCAGAAACACACTCCCGGAGCCCCCCCAGCCACTTGCCTCTTGGCTCTAGGTCACCCTGAGCTTTCCCTGCTGCGGGGAAGGTTCTGCTTGGAGCCACTGGGCTCAGATGTGCCCACACTGGGCCCCAGCACAGCTCCCTGCAGGCATGCAGCAGTGGCACACCTGCACTGGCACACCCAGCCCAGGAGCTGGGAGTCTGCAGTGGCAGACGTGCCAGCCCACCCCACTGGGTATCATGGGTCACAGTGCAAAATGTAACCAAAAAGTGTGTATTCCATCATCATCTGTTGGAACTGGGGTTGGGGGGTGGTGCAATCTTCTGTCAATAGGCCAGCTGATAAGAAAACCAGCTGGGGCAGTTTCTTTCTCTCTACCAGGACCCATCCTCCCTCCAAGGACAGATCTTCTGCTCATGGGCCACTGAGTCTCCCTGCTTGGCTGAGAAAATTCCAGCATCCCACTGTGAGATGCTGCATCCAGGGCAGGAGCCAAGCATTCCTACCCAGATACAATCTGGGATTGGGAACATCAAGCAGCCTTTGCCACTGCATTCCCAGAGGGAATGACCAGGCCCATCTATCCCCACTGCACCTTCAGAGGAAAACTCCACCTTTCTACAGGATCACTGCTCCAACAGAGACACATCTGCCACTGCAGGAGGGCTGCAGCCACCATTTAATGGGACTGCCACCAACACCCTGACCCACAGGGGGTCAGCTTGGATTCTGACTCTGTCAGTGGGGCTGTTTTTCTCTATTACTGCATTTTTATTTCAGTTCTCCTAATAAAAAACAGTTATTCCTATCCTCACATCTTTGCCTGAGAGCCTCTTAAATCCAAAATTATAATAATTGGGAGGGAGGGGTTTTCTATTCTCCATTCTAAGGGAGGCTCCTGCCTTCCTCAGCAGACACCTGGCATTCAAACCGAGACACTGGGGCACCGTGGGAGGCTGCAGAGGAACAGGCACCACTGCAGGCACAGGAAGGAAGCAGACCACAGGGTCGATAACAGAGAGGTCTTTCTTTTGGTTTCCTCCTCTTGTTGCTGGGCTAAGTGAGCTACCAACCCCAATGCTATTTGTCTTCAGTTTTCCTCATGATCCAAAGGCTGTGGTTTAGTGATGTCTGGCAGTGCACAGAAGACATTTCTGCTTCACCTCTGCCTCTTCACAATGTGATTTCCATGTGATATTCATTTGGTGTGTCCCAGAGTTGGATAGTAGGATTAGTTGCAGGAAGGAGGACAGTTGCTGAAGGCAGGTAGCAGCTGCTGCCAAGCAGGTATATTTTATTACCTTCAACTGCTGCAGAGGGGGCATATTTGGTAATGCCACATGTTCCTGCTTTTCCTAACGTGGAAAAGTAGGGAGAAGTAGGGAAAACACCAGCCTGCCTCCAGTGTGTACCCTCAGGGGCATAACTTGTCTTAGGAACACGCACCCTCTGGGAATCTGTCGTCAGCTGCTGAGAGCGACAGCACGAACACAGACCCCGGGGAATCCTCTTACCTCGTAGGACTCTTCGTCCCCAGCCACCATGCCCACCGTCTTGATGAAGGGGTGGCCAGGGTTGTCCACCCCGGTCTGGATGCACTGGTCCAGGGTGTACCCATTGGGGGTCATCTTGTCCCTGAGGCGGGAGTAGATGCCCGGGGTCAGGCACTCGGCCATGCAGTTGTTGTGCTTGCGCAGGTCGGGGTAGTCAGCGCTGCAGAGAGAGGAGTCCAGGACATTGTTACTGTGTGCCCTGGACAGTCATCACACATCATTCGTGGGGCCAAAAGTTCTAGTTGTTCTAGTAGTTCTGGTCTATGTGCTGCGTTGAATTTCAGGGGGGAAGGAAGGTTCTGGTGCTGAACGTACCCTGTGTGGCACTGTGCTTTGTGCTGCTTGGGGCCCAAAGAGGTCTGAAAAGGTGCTGAGCCCCACTGAGACATCCTAGGCAGGCAGGGAAGAGCCCCAGCTTTGATTTGTTCAGTTAGACAGAGATTTAAGTTTAGATGAAGAGATGCTCTGCAGTTTGCAGCCCCAGATGCTATCACAGGAACATCAGAGGGACTGACCTGACAGCTGGGCCGTGCTTCTTCTGAAATACCAGGGTTTGGTTTAATGGCATTATTATTTGCAGAAAGCAGCAGGGCATGTATGAAGCCAGGGAAAATAAAGATGTTAGGCTTTAGCAAGGGATTTTTTAACTCTGTCAGTCCTCAGCTATCTTGTACTGGCAGTGATTCGCTTTATGTACAACTGTGGTATATTCTCTAAGACACTATTTTAGCTAGGATTGTATAAATTACTTAAATAATAGAAGGAGTCTGTCAGAACCAGATCCACATTACCTTTGGCAAAGTCAATCTACAGAGGAAAAGGCCTGTAATTTATTTCTAGCCATCAGCCAGTCAGTTTGTAACAGAATTAGGCACATTTCCAGTACAGCAGTAATACAGGAGATTATTACTGCTTACATGGTAAAAATATTTTCACATTTCCCTGTAGCAGAGCCCAGACAATCAGCAGGTCCAACAGATGGACCTGCAAAGCTGTCGGTCTGTGATGAGTTAAATATAATTATATAGAACTGAACTTGAGGCAAATATTTGGCTTGCTGTCATTCAGCAGTGTTGGTTTTGGTTGGTTTGGGGGCATTTTTTTGAGAGCTGATATTATCCCACTGATGCCTTAGGATTTAGCTGTTATATTTTTCATATCCTGTGTTGCATTAGTGCATAACCCTAAACTCCATACAGAGAGTCAGCTGCTGTCTTCACATTTTGGTCAGACAAAATAACCCCTCTGGACCTGAAACTCAGGGACACTCTACAGCCCCAGGCCCCAAAAGTATAAACAAAAGTGAATTGGGGGGGAAACTAGGGGTGAATGACTTCATTACCTGAAGCTGCAACTGGAGGATTAACCTCTAGTGGGACCAAACTTACAATTGTGTGAAAAACACATGACCATCATCCCTCTTGGGTGCAGCCCCTTGGAGGCTTCTGACAGCCCAAAATGCACCTATTGAAGGCCCTCAATAAATACCTGCTTCTATTCTCTTAACTCTGTCTATCCTCTGTTCCAGGCAGCCACCCCAAGGCACCCCCACCTCCCTTGCAGGCTGCCATCGGTGCTGCCAGGCTCTGGGGATGTTGGCAGGCGTTGGGTGCCTCCAAAGGTTTGCGGCTGTGCTGGCATCCCCTTCCTGCCCACCCCGGCCCTTCCCCATACCTACCTGGGTGGGAAGAGCTTCCTCTTCTCCTGCACGGCGGCGCTGACGTTGTGCTGACCCAGCAGGTAGCCCGTGGCCAGCACCCCGGTGCCCGCGGCGGCGAACAGGGCAGGGGCCGCCCGCCCGGCCAGGAGTCGGCAGAAGGTGCCAGCCATCCCTCTCTGCAAAGGAGCACAGACAGGGTCAGCTCTGCTGCTGGCAGCCGTGCACTTCTCGGATTTCCCTACTGCGTATCGGCTTTTGAAAATTATTCAATAGATATTATTTATATTTATATTGATATAGATATAGATAGAGATAGAGATAGAGATA
>VYXF01004759.1:31053-56349 GCA_013397295.1 Polioptila caerulea
GGCCGCCGCGGGGGTGGCATCAGCCCCCCGCCCGCTGCAGGCAGGCGGGGGGCTCAGAAGGCAAGTGGAGAGGCGCTTCGGCCCTGCTCTGGGCAGGGCATCCTCACTCGCGGGCTCCTGCGGCTCCCTGTGCGGGAAAGCGAGTCTGTGATGCTCCCGCGGCGAGAAAGCTGCGAGGGACAAGGTCCCCAGAGACAGCGAGGCCCCAGCGGCAGGGTCCTCGCCGGGAGCCGGAGGCAAAGAGCGGGTGTGTGTGGAGAGTGAGATCTCTCCCTATGCGGTATGGCTGTGATGCGGTGGCACAGGGAGCTCCGGGGCCTTGTGCCGCACAGGGACACCGCCGGGCTGAGCTGGCCCCGCTGGAACTAGGCAAAGCCTCGCACAGAGCAGCCTGCTGCTGCCTACTGACCATTGCCTCAGCCCAAACATGCAGCAGGGCTGCAGCAGAGGCACTCGGGCCACTCGGAGGTGCAGCACTCAGCGCACAGCCTGGCCGCAGAACAGCTGTTTCCAGCTGTGCTCACGGGGCTGCAGCCCCGGCCAGGACTGTGGCTGGCAAGGTGCATCCTCGCTTCTTTCTGTGCTTTAACAAAAACATTGTATCCCCAAGCAAAAACATCAACATTAGCCATCAGCAAGTCAAACACTACTGCGACCATAATAATTTACAAACAATTCTGTTGCTGCTGCTGCTGCTGTTGCTACGAACACAGATCAAGCATCCAGACTCTCCTGATTCTGACCTAAACTGGCCACTGGGGCAAGAGGCAACCTTTGGCATATGAGCAGGATGTGCTTTTCCAAAGGGGCTGAAGTACCACATTTCCAGCGATTTCCAGCCCGGCCCCTGTGGCAAAGCCCAGGCCTGGGCCCGTGTCCTCCTCTCACCACACGAGCACAGCACAGCCCCGTGCTGAAATACACTGACCAACACACAGGTGTGAAGCACAGAACAAGGGACTGTGACAGGAGCACAATGAGCATTTGTACCCTGTAACTCTAAGAACATCGAGGAGGTTTGGTAAAACGGGGTACAGGCAGATAAAGCAGCACTTTATAGCGTACAACAGAGATGCCCATTCACACTGACAGCTGTTACACGTTTTCTTTGTTGAGAAAGAAACAATAAAACCAGCATAAGAAATAACTTTTTGGACCACATTTCCCCTCTTACTCCATTACTTCAAAGTGTTTTATGAAACTGTTGAATGGTAACCGCCTTTGTACAGGAAATACACAGACAGTTGGTTTTGTGGTCCAAATAAACCATGCTTCTTTTTTTTTTTTTTTCTCCTCATATCATGCACTGTGTTGCAATCAGCTTCTTGTCAATCATTAGTCAAAAGAAACAAACACATTTTTTACAATAAAAGGCTTCTATAAGTAACATTTCTACAGTAATCATTAGCCAGAACTATTTAAAGTATTCCTAGCATTTCCTTCTCTCCGGCTGTCTGCTTTTCTAATGGAGGAATTTTCCAGTGTTGGTGACACCTCCCCATGCAGTTATTTACAAGGAGATGGTCCTTGTGGAGAAGGACCTTAATGAAATTTACAGTTGCTAAGGTACATTTGTAGATGCTGGCGGTCACACTCAGACAGAACGAATGGAACTCATTGTGCAGCTCTGGACCGGGCCAGCAATGTAATTAAAGTGCAAATAAAGACAAAAAACCACAAGCCAGGCAGGTCCGTTTCTCATCACCAGAGTTAAGAAGCATCACAACTGTGTAAGAGATGCCAGATCAAATAGGCCTAAGTCACAATCTATTTTAAACATCTGTCTCCCTGAGAGGATTTAAGGGAGGTATACGGTGATATAGCCCTATTTCTTCAACTGGCTGAGTATCATTGGAAAAGTAAGGACACTTTTCCAGCCAATTTTTGTTTTCAACAGTGCTAACACCTGTGTTTTATACTATGATGTCCTTTACAGCATTTGAGCTCACTTCCCATGCAGCTACAGCAGGCCACTCTTGATGAGGGAAATACAAGAAGTACCAGCTACTGTAGAAATGACATCTATCTACCTGGTACATCACAAAAGCAGAAGCTCTGAAAACGTTTACAAATAGCACATTTTCTCAAACATATGCAAGTGATCATTTACCAGCTCAGATAAAAATACATACTTTGTGTTTGCTGGCATTCAATGTTTGCCACTGGCATGTTCAATTTTACAGCTAAGTCCGTGCCAAATTGTGGAACAAAAAAAAAAAAAAAAAAAAAAAAAAAAAAAAGAAAAAAAAGACATTTTTCAAACCACCAATTCCACATAAAACAAAACTGTCTCTCCAGCTCCAAGTGTTCACTGCTGATCACCACCTGCTGCCAGACAGACATGTATTTCTCTCCACAGTGTGTCCAGAAAGTGCTCTGAAGCCTCACTTGTCAGAGAAGCTACAGGAGGTGCAGGAAAATAAAGTGCCTTTTCCAGGGCTGTGTGCAATGTGACTCTCCATCCCCTGCACCACCCCTCTGGGTTCCTCACCTTCCCAGCTGGCAACTATTTACAACTATTCCACCAGTCCATTTGCTCTCCATGCTGTAAATACTCCCACTGATAAAAAATATATTTACAAATAATTTTTATAGATACAATCAGTTACCTTAGAAAAGGCTGACTAGACATTTAAAGAAGAAAATGTTTTATAAAGAGTAGCATCATATGTACAGCAGGTGTTTTGAACAACTGCAGATCTGAAGTTACTAGATGCTGTCTTAATATCATTCCAAAGTAGTACATGAGTGCTAAAATCTTGGTTTTTCAATGTAATTAACACAATGAGAACACCACAGCCATTACTACCTCAGTGAACACAAAGTTAGCCATCAACCCAGCCACCTCACTTTGCTGAATTATCCTAATACACCTGAGTATATAACCCCCATTTCAATCTGTACCCTTGGTTTGTCATGTGAGATGGCTGCAATGAGTGCCTGTTCACAGGAAAGTCTCCTGCTTTCCACAGAATCATGGTCCCTAATGCCAAGCGTGATCTTTGTAAAGCAGAAATCGCCAAAGCCAGGTGGGAAGGGTCCTCGCCTTTCACCTGCAACACTCGTTTGTGTTGCCTGAGAGGGGAAAGGCTGTGAGACTCTGTATCTCTTATTGGATAAGAGAGCTGGCATTCTTCTCAGAGTTTCTCTTGGTGTCTTCAGGCGAGCATGGTTCTGCTCAGTGCCCCAGAGCTGCCTGAGCAGGGCGGGCGCGTCAGGCAGGGAGCCGGGGCTCGATCTTCAAGGACAGCTCATACAAGGTGTCCTCGTCGATGATGAGGGTCTTGTCCAGCAGGTAGTGAGTGACCTGGGGTGGAGGGAACACAGATGGACAGGCTGCATTGTAACTGCCACAGGAATCTCCCAGCTTTCTTTCCCTCTCAGCACATTTTGGATTCTGAGATCGCCTTGTGTTGTTTTCTTGAGGAGCCCTACAGCTGCTTGGAATGCTGCTGGCATAAAGATGCACCTGCAGCACTCTGGGGTTTAATTCCTCTTAGGAATGAGCAAATCCTTTGCCAGGTTTCCTCAGCCCAAGCTGCTGTTCTGGAGTCTGAGATGAGCCTTCTCTGAAGGCACTGGCCAGATTTGGTCACAGCTGCATCACTCCCAAGAAGGACAAAGGGAAAAAGAACTGCATGATGCCTCAGCAGGTGGTTGGGGCATCTCCTGACTCTCATGCTAGGATTTTAGGGCTGGGAGAACACACCTCTCCCTGAACCCCTCACACCCTCAAAGGCTCTCAGAGACCTCCCAAAGGAGCAAAAATCTCCTTTACAAGGCATCAAACGAGGAGTCCCTGCAGGGTGAGGGTCTCAGCACCAAGGGCCTGTCCATGTGTCTGTCTGGCCTCTCCTCCATGCGTGGGAGCAGAAGACACCACCTGTAGCTTTCACTGACAGCTGTGCCTCACAGGTGATTGCTGGCACAGCCTGACCTCAGTGTCAGGCAGGAGCCTTACCTTCTGCTGGTGCTCGATGCGGTAGGAGGTCTGCTGGAACTGGCGTATTTCCCTGATAATGTGTGAGATCTTTCAAGAGAACACATGGATGTAAGTGCAAACGCAGTTTGACTTCAGCTAAGCCACACAAAGCAAGAATTCTGCACCAAATTATTCCATTTAACTTGGGGGGAGAGAAGGCAAGGGCAGAGATCATCTCCCAACAGCTCCCCAGGACTTCACTTCCCAAATCAAACATTTATTCCTCAGCTAGCCCCAAGGGTAACCCTGCCTCTCTTCTGCCCATAATGAAATCTCCCTGTTCTTTGTCTTGAGTGTCCCTAAGATGAGCATTAAGCTGAGATTTGAGGAGAATTTCCCATGCCTCCCTCCAAGGAGCTGTTACAAAACAGCATTACATGGAAGTGGGAGGGACATCAACTTTAAAGTGCTTTTCAGATAGACCAAAGCACGCCTTGAGAAGAACATTGTGATTACTGCTTCTTGGTGAATCACTGCATTCCTGTAATCCTGGTAATTTAAAAAAACTTTTTCTTCCTCCTTCACAAGCTGCAGACAGCTGCTTTTGCTGTCCTTCCTGAGAAAGGAAACTGGGGACAAATTCAGCCTGTGAAAATGCCCAGCCTGACAGAAGGTGGTGATAGAAGACTGGGTCAAGTGATTGCTTTCCAGTCGCTCCCTCTCTTGCACAGCACCAAAGCACCTTCCCCAGAAGTAAATCCAGAGGAGTTACAATGAAATCAATAATTAACTCACACAGCTAAACACCTGTTGGCAAAGCATGTAAGAAACTGAAAATTACCATTCTCATTTTGGAAAAATTGACAAGGCCTTCCTCAGTGAAATTGGGTGTTCCTTCCTCAATAAATGCCAGATCAGTCAGGTACATCCCAAGGTAGGGAACAGCAGGTGGGTTACAGCTGTAAAACAACAAATCAGCTTATTTGCCTGCAGCTACATTTGTGAATGTATTTCTTTCTAACTTGCACAAACTCTTTACTACTTTGCCCAGTTCTAATAAACGGATTGCATTCAGGACAAACAGCTCCTCTGGCTCTGCTTGAGTTCTGTTTGCTCTTCCTGTGATAAATTAAATGCATTCTGCCCAATATCTAATATTAAAGGCATTTTTTAAATATACCATTAAATATTCTGGCTGTTCAGTTCTCAGCTTCTCTCAAGATCACTTGAGGTAGTTGTTCCCCTCAATTCTGAAAAGCCTGCTTCCAATTAAAATTTTCACAAAAAATTCGGATCTTTGTACAGGCTGGAATCAGTACATAAATTGCAGAACACTTGACACGGAATATCCTGGATACCAAAATTACAGAATGTCAAATGCAATACAGCAAATCAATTAAAGAAAACAATATTCAAGGACTGCTGCACAAAAGAAGCAGGCTGTTTTCCTGCAGGCTGGCAGGCCACAGGAGAAGAAATATCCCTGTACCTTTGTCCTGTCTCTATGCTCCTCTCATATTTTATTGTCAGAAACATAATTTGTTGTCATACAAATGGGTCAGTGACCAGACACAGGCTTAGTCCCATGCCCTCAATTCTTAACTAGAAAAATCCTGTTTTTCATAAAAACTTTAATTTATAAAGCTGGCTTTACACTTATTGAAAAAGTTTATCAGTGTAAGTGAAACCCCAACAGGGAATGTTCACACAGAAAAATAGTTTAATTTGTTTCAGTAATTCTCTGGAGCTACTGTTTACCCATCAGATGTATTAAATCACAGCACCTTCAGTAAAACAATAATTCCAAATAGAACCAAGCTAGAATTTAAAAAGTTATTAGGAAAAAAAAATTTAATTATTAAAGCTTAATCAAAGCCAATTAATCTTTAACATTAACTATCTACTGTTTATAAAAAAACACAGTTGTATACTGTAGGGAGGCATACTTTTTGAGCATTTCTCTCAGATTTTTAAATCTTCCTTCAGATGACACAGTCTTCTGAAGCTTGTCCATGAGTGCTTTTGTCTAGGAAGAAAATGCATTATAAATGTCATTACTGGTGCACATAAATGACTGGAATTAGATTCTATCAAAGGTGTAATTCACTTATCATCCCCACCCCATTTTCAAGAGTAGTACAACAGGCATTAGGAATTTAGCTTTACTGCAGTTCCTCCTGTCTTTCTGAAAATGGAGATTAGGCAGCATTAAAGCTTTCCTATGAGTGATACACAGAACCTGTATTTATGCTAATATTATTACCCTGCAAATGCAGGAAAACCCACACATTTATTACATTAGTGGAATTCAGTTGGCTGTGCACACAAGAATATAGCAGATCCTACATGTTGCTGAGGATCCTCAGCTGCATTACTGAAGCTGGTGACAGCAAGGGGTGGTCACTGCCTTGGAGGTTGCACTGAGCTGATTTTGCCTCCAGGTTCCAGAGAAAAGCTGAGAATGTAAATGAGAATACATTCATGTCTTACACAAATCACTGTCAGCGGGCATCACCAGACCCTGGTTCCTTCCTAAGTGAAATAAATTTGAGTTTCAATCTGTTTGTGCTACTGACTTGAGACTTGAGTGTAGAGCATGATGAGAAATTAATCTTATTTGAAACTGAATTTCCAATTAAGAGAGAGCTGTAGGCAGACAGAGTCACTTTCTTCTACATAGCAGGCTGATGAAAAACCAGACTGCATTCCCAATAGGTACCAGAGGACTGTGCCACAACATCAATCTTCTGCGGGTTTGGTTTCTTCTTTTTTAATTGAAAACTTTAACAATCAAACTAGTTCTACCCATAAAACTTTTTGGAGATAAACTCACCTACAACGGTTTGTACTGAAAGAATTTTTAACAGATTTTTAAATAGAAGAACATAGCACCAGTTGTGAAGCAGCTGAGAAAAAGCTGACTGGAGAAGGTGGTACAGTCAGAATGTATTTTAACTGTATTTCCCTGAACCATTTGGAACACAGAGCATACAGGACTGGATTATCTTCATCCTGACAGGCCGTTTTTTCATGTGTGTGTCTTGTTTTTGTGGCTGGCAGTCATTCTCACAGTTTTTGCTGATATTTTCAGCAGCAAGGTAAAGGTTTTAGAGAGGAGTTCACTGCACCTACACTTGAGCTCCTAAATGAGAAAGAAGACTTTTAATCAACAGTCTCTTTCTGGGTAGAAAAAACTCAGAAATTTGAGAGGTTCTGACCTTCCTAAAGGTCTTCTCCACATGCAGCTCCTGTTTTAGGCACCTTACCAGAGTTTGACCACAGCTTGTGACCACCCAGACATGTCTATCTAAAAATACCTAAAATTTAGTTTACTCGAACATTTCAGCGGTTCAGGCCAAATAGTCTTTGTCACCTGCCAACTACATTGAAAACATTTTGTTCCCACAGATAAAAAAAAACTACACACGAAAGTCCTGGATAGGAAATGCCAGCCCCACATGGTGGAAAAGCAGAAATATTCACAGGAAGGGATGCTGTCCCAACCCCGGGTGTGGTGACCGGTGGGCTCTAGAACCGCCAGGCATGGCCGCTCTAGGAGGACACCAAGCAGGCGTCCCTCTCAAAAGGTGTACCTGTTTGGACACCTTTGCCCAGGTTTTTTTGAGCCTGTAGATGGCACTCCTGTTGAGGGCCGAGGTGATCTCCAGCACGCCGTTGTAGTTGTGCAGGCAGCGGCAGATGTCGGCCACGGCCACCCACTTCTCGATGGCACTGGCCCGCGAGGGCGCATCAGCGTAGCTCATGATCTGCGAGGCCACCAGGTTGCTCATCTGGCCACAGAGAGAGGCATGGGCAAGTCAAAGGTTAAAAGATTTAGGAATCAGAAATGTAGCCAGCAAGATGTAAGCAACACGTCATATAGTAAGGTTTAGCGTAATAACAATAAGATCAAAGAAGAAATTAAGGGTTTAATCATTAATACATAGGTATAGAGCAAGACAATCTATCATGTATCTGGCACTTAGCACTGTAAGCAATCAGAAAACCAAGACTTTCGGTGCTTGAAGCCAATGAAAGAGCCTGGACCATGACCAAGGGATCATGAAGACCTGGCAACAGGACAAAGTGGTGAGGAAGACATCTTTACTTCCTCCCACACGAGCACTGACTCAAAAGGACCACTGCCTCAGTTAAAAGGACAACTGCACAACTGCAACAGACACCCAACTAATATACATACAACACATGGACAGGTGATGAATACGTACAGGCATGTTAGGAAACTTTATAAATATACATAATTTTTGGAAATAAATAGACAATCAAGGCTTCATGAATTCAGCATATGTCTTTAGGACACTAGTCCTCTGTGCTCCAGTGCTGCAATAAACATATTAACTTTCAACCTCAAATTAGTTGAAAGGATTTTTGTCTGTCGCATGCCTTTAGTGCTTCAGGGGCTCAGCAGGGGTTGAAGCAAAGCCTCTTCTACTGTGTAGTGAATTGATGGACAAAGCAGGAAAACCCCCAGCTGGGCGTGAGGGAAATTATGGCTCCTCAGAAACCCAGAGAAAGGACATTGGAGACAGAGCTGGAGGTGGCTGGAGGGGATGGGGACAGGGAAAAGGGCTGGGGGTGCGGTGGGAACGTCTCTTGCTGCATATATAGGTAAAACTTTACAACAGAAAAGGTCTTGTAAAACATGGTTCAGGCCTTGCTATTCTGGCTAAGCTAGCCTGTTACATTCCCATGAAAAAAGAATTATAAGAATGAGAATCAGTTTGCATAACTATCTATTCTTGTAGAAAGACAGTTCACACCTGTGAAGATTCCACCTGTGAGAATCTTTGAAGAAAAAATGTAAATATCTGTGTAAAGAGAGAGCCTTAACACATGCACATACGACATCTTCTAACCAATGAACTGAGTTTCAAAGAATTGCTGACCAGTTAGATTTACATACTGTGCCTTCTGAGAATCCTATAAATACATGAGCTATCAGAATAAAGATGAGGCTATTGCTGCTGGAACTTTGAAGTGTTTGTGTCCCTTCTACGTGACTCAGCAGTGACAGTCTCGAAGCCATCAGTGATAAACCTGATTGGGAACTCTCCCAGTAAAATTCAAGGAAAATTATGAAGGAGAAAGATATGTTTAGGGGTACAAAGGCATTAAACAGAATTGGTGTTACATTTCTCTAGAGAAATTGCAGTTTCTTCAGTAGGCTGAGAGGCACTGTGCTACAGTTTTAAATGTTCTACTCTCTTAAATTGCCGTGGAAATGCAGAGTACCAATTATTGGAAACAAGAATCTTCATCTGCTTTGGTTTCAATAGTTAATTACAAAGAGGCTGCAGCATTCAGTCAGTAACAGATAACACATCACATCACGTTGCCACAAAACCCAGTATTTTTGCTCAAGACGTCAGAGAAAATCCACGGGTTTCCTAGAAAGAAAATCTGTATTTGAGAGTACTTACATCATTAAAATGTTGACTAGTTTTCATAATATAGGGTGTTCTCTCATTTTTATCTGCTTTCATCCAGCCCTGCCCAAGGAACTCTCTAGACATTGATAGGAGAGAAAAAAAGCAAACAAAATATTCATAAACACAGTACAGAGTCTGTAACCATAGCCTAAACAGATTTCAAGAATACCTCAATTTGCTGGAAGCAAATAACGCAGCTTTACACTAACTCCAGCATCTCACTATAGCATTTTTAATACTGTCTGAAACGGTAAATAGTGTGAAGACTTATTTTTCTCTTAATCCCTTCTCCCCCATCACCCCATCCTAATTTCCAGCACTATGACCCTATTTACACCACGTTATCCTTTTATGTGTGCAAACCTTTTTGTCAGGGGCTGAACTGGGGGTGTTGTGGCTGCCCCAGCCTGGTGGCCACTGTTCCCCCAAGGGACACTCTGTGGCAGGACCTGTCCTCCCCCTCTCTATGCAGACAGATATGGAAGAGGTAACTCAGCGGCTGGAAAGCCCAGCAAGGAGTCATCTCTGCTGCCAAAAGGCCTCAGGTCCCAGCCAAGAATCAACATCCTAGTCTGGAGTGCAGGTGTGGGAAGAGATAAAAGAAATATTCTCAGCTGTTTTACAAACTATAAAGGACACACGAGTTACCACAGAGGCAGAAACCTCTTACACCCTGGAAGTGTTTGAGACTTCTCCCTGGAGTTTGGACACAGATTCTGTGGTTAATTCCCTGGGGATGGAGAGAAAGGATCTCGATGTGTGCCCCACCAACAACTGGAAGGTAAGATCCATTGAATCCCAAGTTACATAATTTCTTTGCTTGCTGTAACGTTAATGGTACCTTTTACCTCACCCTGTATACACCTACTAGTAGTTTTCTTTTTGTCCTCATTCCTGTGGAGTATCAGTTTGTTTTAAGTCTTATATCTGTTAGTTTTTTGTCTATTAAATAAATAATTCATTCTACAACAGACCAAATCAGCCATTATTAAAGAACTTTCACAGAATTCACAGAGTCACAAAATGACTAGGTTGGAAGAGACCTCCAAGATCATCAAGTCCAACCCATGCCCTAACACCTTGACTAAACCCTGGCACTGAGTGCCACATCCAGTCTGCTTTAAACACACCCAGGGATGGTGACTCCACCACCTCTCCAGGCAGAACATTCCAGTGTTTTATCACTCTTTCATGGAAAAACTTTTTCCTAATATCCAGCCTAATTTTCCCTTGGCGCAACTTGAGACTGTGTCCTCTGGTTCTGCAAGTTGCTGCCTGGTGACAGAGACCAACCCCAATTTGTGAATGGGAGGAGGTTTTGGGGTGCTGGCTGCCTCTGGCTGCCAGAAGCCTGGGCAAAGGGCAGGGACTTTATGTGAACCTGCAGATCCTCCCACGAGCAGCAGCGAGCAGCACGCTGCGCTCCAGCGCCCTGTGGGTGTGGGGTACCTCTGCGGATGCTCCTCCTCAGCTTGTTGCAGAGGTCCAGGCGTGGGTTCTCCAGGCTGTCCTCGGCCGAGCCCGGGCTCTGCTCGGGGGACGACAGCCCCCGGCTCAGGTCCAGTGGCACTTTGCTGCCCGTGGGTGGCGGGGATGTGGCTGGGCTGTAGTTTGAGGTGGGGCTGCTGGCCACGGATGAGGCTGAGAGGTCGAGGGCACCGATCCTGGAGTTCAGCGGGGAGGTCAAGGACAGTTTGCGGGTCCTGGCAGGAGAGGAGGTCCTGGAGAGTGACAGGGGAGGAGGGGAGGAAAACTTGCGGCAGAGATGTGGAGACTTCCCCTCGGCCAGGTACTCCCCTCTGTTGTTCTGGCTGGTGGCAAAGAACAGCTCCAAAGACCTGAGAGCCAGAAACAGAAAAAGAGCAACATGGAACAGGTTTAAGTGAAAACACTTAAATTTTGAGCAAATATGCATGGTCCTGTAAAATCTGTGTGACATCCAAAGCTTGGGCGTATAGCTGAGACAGACCCCCCTTAAAACTGAAGTCCTGTTTACACACTAATGTCATAAATAACTCTGTAGATGTTGGCTTTCTCTGTTATGTATTGACTTCTGCAAATTATTATTACTCACAATTATTTTGATATAGTACAGTTTGTAATAACTTTCAAACTGCTTTAATATAATTTGTCAGCCTTTGTGGCCAATGCCCTGGCTGGTGTAGCTTAAATATTAGTGGGATAAACATATATTATAGTTTAGGCTTTCACAAAATATTAAAATAGAGACTATGTATTGTGCATTGTCATGTTAAATGCTTAAATTTGTGTAACTAACTGGCAATGGTGAGAATAACTCAGATAATTTTGTGAAATAGCCAATGTGGATTTAATATACTTGTGAAATATCTTATCTGAATGATAAGGCAACATTGAAAAGAACCAATAAAATAAACATTGAAAGAAAGAATGCAAGGAGGAATTCACTACTGACCCTCCATCTATCAAAAATTGTCATACCACAAAACAGAGGCTTTGTGAAGAAATAAAAGATATGAATTTCATCTGCAGTACTTTAAGAAGACAGGTCAAGGGTCAAACCAAGAATTCCTGGAACATGTAAACTCAAAGGTATGTTTGAATATGTATAATCATCATGAATATGAATTTAAGCAATGTAATGAAAAAGTATATAAGAAAATTGCTTTAAATTAACTACTGTGTTTCTGGCAAGCACCCAGCTCTGTCTACGGTCCCTTTTATCCCTTACTAAACTTTAAAAAAAATTTAAAGAGTGAGCATTGCTTCTCACAATAAGAACCTTTTTTCCTAGGTTATTTACAAGCAGAAAATAATGAGGAAAAAACGCCCACAAAACAAAGAGCGACTGAGGCCGTGGCACCATTCTGGAAAACTGTGTGAGAAAGGTGACAGACAGGTGGAGACCCCCACGCTCACCTGACAGGAATGGAGGTGAAGGGCCGCCTGTAGATGTCGGAGAGCTTCTCCAGGACCACGGCGGCAGTGGTGAAGATGCGGTAGGTGTGCAGGAAGGTGTTGAGGAAGTCGATGCTCAGGAAACGCAGGTCCGTCAGCCGCTCCAGGAGGCGCTCCACGCTGGCGTAGCGGATCTGGGGGACTTTGCAGGAATTCAGTGTTTTGCTGAAGCAAATGTCAATGTCGTCTCTGTGAAGACGGGCGTCAGATCTACGCGAAAGTCAGATTTAAAATGCTTTACCCATGAGTGATCATGGCTGAGGTGATGTCTTCAGTTTTAGCTCTCATATTTTCCAGGTTCTGCACTGCATTGGTGTGTGACTCTGAACTCCATGTAAAGCATCAACAAATTGTCCTCACAGCTCAGTCACACAAAACAATCTTTTTCCAGCCCCAGAACCAAGGACACAGAACAATCCTTTGCCAGCCCCAGAACCAAGGACACTGCTGCAACTTCAGGCCCAAAAAGTGCAAACAGCAGCGAATTGAGGAGAGCAACCTGGGAGGGTGGGACTGCATAACCTGGAGCTGGAATGGGACAATGAACCCCAATGTGGAAATGGACCAAAACTTATAAAAGGGTAAAAACTCCTGACCTGGAGTCCATCTTGGGTGGACCCATGGTTAGGCTCTTGTACTGCCCAAGGTGAATCCTTCGAAGGCCTTTTAATAAATGCCTGCTTTAATAAATACCTACTTTATTCCTTTAACACTGCCTAGCCTCTGTTCTAGGCAGCCTCTCAAGTCATCAGGGTGGTACCCCTTTAGCTGTTCCTGTCAACATAAAAGCATCAAATATTTATGCACTACTGTGTTTCATCAGTGCAAGAAAACATCTAATTTGTGGTGATACCTCCTTCTGCAACTAAGGGAACTTAAATTTATTACTGGCAAATGCTTTACACCTCAAAGCCTAAGAAACTGTTAATCAGGCTTAAATTTCTGAAATGGAACAGCTGGCAGAATTGTCCCCTCTTGTCTCTTTCAGGCTATTGTGGCCTATAGGTCAATATTACTAAAATCTCAGTAAGGAATAATTGATTGCAATGTTTTCTTCTGGGATCAAGCTTTATCTAAAATAAAGTAATAGATCATTAAAAAACCCAGCAGAATTAACCTCCTAGCCAGGTTTCAGGCTTACCTGCAAATTAACACTTGCCTTCAGCTCTAAGAATTACTTTTTGTTTTAAAAGATCAAAGAGGGAACAGCACGAAACATCTCAAATTTCAAAGCAGAAACCAAGAAGAATCTTTGTTTTAGTGAAAAAAACAAAACCAAAAAACAACCAATTTTTGCTTGGACATAAAAATAAAAAAGAATAATTTACATAACCCTACCCATATTGGGGAGGGGAGGATTCTCCTGAAGTTTTATTTTGCTAAATTTGTAAATAAACAGGATTAATACTAAGTAAAGCATCTTTCATGAAATATACCCCATCTTTTTGCTAAAAGTTATTGGATTTTGTCAGAAGAAAGATCAGGATATTACACACAATTCTACTCCATATTACATAAAAGAAACAAGAACAAAAAAACCTCTTGTTTCTTAAAATGGGCCTCCAAAAAGTGGCAATTTTTTGTTTATATCATCCAATGAAATGTGACTCTAAGTCCAACTGCACTGCAAATCAAGAAAGTAAAATTTGAGAAGGAGAACACCAAATTTGTGTCTGTTGTGAAGGGCCTGTATGTTCTTTAGAATTAATATTCCTTTCTGTTGGCACTGGGACCGAGGTCCTGCTGCACTTTGAAAGGGGACAAACACGCTTTCAAAAGTCAGCAGGTGTCAGAAGTTTACACACTGGAGAGTTCCTGGAATAAAGCTAAGACAACAAAATGTCTTATTTCCAGGGATCAAAGGAATGTGCCCTAACAGTGCATACCAGACGCTCTCTCTCCCATTTCTAAGCATAAAGAGACGAGATGAAGAAGAGGAATTAGAGAAACCAAGAGATGTGAGATAATAGTGAGAAAGGAAATAGTTTTATGTCTACCCCTATGTTTCATCCACTTATATATTCATTGGATACTATCAAGTAAAACTCATGTAAATTGAGGTATGTAGAACATCCAAGTTGCGTTGAAAATCTGGAATCGTGTACTGAAAATATCACACTAGAAACAAAACCCACTTATTACAATAAGTAACTGAGAGAATCCAAAGGTAAGAGAAGCAGCCTAATAAACAATGATGCTACTTTGAAGTGATCAGTTAAAATCAGTTAAAATGAGGGAAAATATTTTTTTAACAGAAACAACAGAAATATAGAGAACAAAAACTTTTGCTAATATAAGAAAGTACCTTTGAAAATGGTACTTGTCTGCAGTCACATAAATTCTGAAGACATGTTTTTTAAATCTCCAATAAAATTATAAGATGACAAGGAAAAGCTAACTGAGAACAAAATCATTCATCTGAGGCACAACTGAAGCCAACTACCCAAAACCCAGAAAAACCTAAGTTGTGATCCAACACTATGAATTGAGAGTTCACTACTCTGAGTGATCCCTACAATTCCAAGAAAGGGATTTGAGAAGATGCATTTGGGGATGTAGAATCCATTCCATTCAACCAAAATGGAAGGAAAAAAATTAAAGTTTTGCATTTTCTAAGCACAACTTTCTCCTGTTAAAATTTTTATTGAAGAAACACAACAATCCGTTTTGTTCTCTGTTTTCTGTATCACTTACTTGATCATATGTGGCACTGTGACTTTGGAGTTTTCCTCAAACACTATTGTCATTAATCCATTGCACCTTATATTATCAATGCACTGTGAAAGCAAACATTAAAAGCTGTTAAAATCAAAACACAGGGCAAGGATTCTTATTCCCACACTTTTCATATCCCTATAAGCTCAAAGCATGGCTTTATCAGGGTGTGGCCTGATTAAGACAAGGTATTTTCTCAAGTGAAAAGCTGTGATGCAAGAATTAGAGTTGACATACTTCTCTAGCCTTTGCCTCTCAGGGTATTCCGTTCAGCAACATTTTTTTTCCACATGATTAAGTGTTTTGAGTCGGAAGTGATATTTCCTTTGAAGCTCCTTTGAAAGGGAGCAAAACTCATTATTTCTAATATTTCCTGAAAGAGTGTAAGCTTGGGAAATCAGGACCACAAGAAAGCCAGAATGCTTTAAACTCCAAGGGGCACAGTAATACCTTAACCTTTACTCTGTGCAAAAGACCAGAAGGGAATATAAAAAGCTTCCAGAAACACAATTGTGAAAACAAATTCAAGTGGTGCTCCTTGTGAAATACAGCTGTGAGGAAGCTGTCCAAGCTGTTCCCTGGAAACTCTTATATAAATTTTTCTGGCTGGGAATTAGGAGGGAGTTCCATGTGCAATTTTATGCAGTTCAGATGAGCCCAAAGAAGGGAAGGGGCTCAGGGACAATTCCTGAGGGACCTGCAAAGGGGCTCAGCCTGGAGAAAAGGAGGCTCAGGGGACCCTTCTGGCTCTGCACAACTCCCTGACAGAAGGGGAAAAACAAGGGGTATTTGGGATCTTATCCCAGGGAACAGGGACGGGAGAAGAGGGAATGGCCTCAGGCTGGGCCAGGGCAGGCTCAGGGTGGATATGTGGGAAAATTTCCTCTCGGAAAGGGTGCTCAGGCTTTGGAACTGCCCAGGGAGGTTTGGAGCACCCATCCCTGGAGGTGTCACCCGGAGGTGGCACTCAGAGCTCTGGGCTGGGGACAGGGTGGGGATCTGACACAGCTGGACCTGATGATCTGGGAGGACTTTTCCTACTTCAGTGATCCTGGGATCCTGAGATAACTCAGCACTGCAAGCCTTGCCCCTGGAACTCACAAGTCTGACAGAGCATCAGATTTATATGGTCGGCAACAAGTACCTACTACCAAACCCAACAGGGCTCCTTTTTCCATAATACTTTCTACTTTTATTCCTACATATATGTATAGACATACGCACACATGCACACACACATGCATACACACATATATGTATACACATACATATACATATATAAATATGTGGAGATATATATATCTATACACACACACACACACATTTATAAATATATATGGACAAACTCCTTACATCAATAAAAAGGAGTTTCAAAAATTATCACACCCATTTATCTTGACTCCAAGAATACACGCAGCCTTCAGGCTTGGGAACATTTCATAGCAGAGAAGTGATTGATATTGGATTGCTCAAGCCTGATAATCACAGGCCTCTTCAGGTTTAGACACCTATGGCTATAAATTTAAAATATCATCTATGTAGTTTTATGTGGGTTTCAATTCAGGATTTTAAGATTATATGGAATTTGCAGCTGCAATAATTCACGGTATGATTTTCTCAAATCATTACCTAAAAGCAGTGAGAAACACATTTAATAGAAATACTTATATTTCCCATATTTGACCTTGAAATGTTTCAAGGAAGCCCTTAGCACCAATCATGGTATCAGATGACTTTTTAAATTATTATAATTTATGCTAAGAATGGACTTATTCATGTTCTTAAATGGTTTTTCTGAGCCAGAAAATAACTCCAATAATTTTACATGTCAATGGAACAACATAACTCCCTGAAAATCTGTTTTGTAAAAAATTGTCTGTAAGACAGTAAGTTGCAGCTCATACTGTATTTTGAGATTTTTATTTTCGTTTTTTTGTTCTNTTTGTTCTTTCAAAAATGTTAATCCAGCACAAAGTCAGAATTCTTATTTTAAAGCAATTTCTACTCATTATGATGATGATTCATCTGGAGATGTTGCCAGCAATTATAGCAACTTTGGAAATGCATGACATTCCATGCTGATATTCCTCTAATCAGCTGTTTCTCTCTAAATTAATAGAGGATAGGACCTGAATTCAGAACTATGAGAGATCTATGTTCTTGCTCGTGTGCATAAACAAAACACAAATAGCCTTGATTTAGCTCTGGTTAGCTGGAAGTTCGGGTTTTTGTTTTGATTGAATTCAACTTCTTTCCACAAATAGATTATGACGAAGTTTGTCTATTATGTTTTTAACTAAAAGCAATTAAAAAAAAAAAAAAACCCAGCAACTTATCCCTGACATTTAAAAAAATTTTAAATACCCTTTTTGTTCATTCACAGCACAGACAGTTCCCGCACACTGTCAGAAGGCTCAGCAATTATTTATAATGGTTTGTTAGTATTCATTTTTCATGGAAAAAAGAGTTTATCCCACTTTCTTACTTCATTACTGGTGTGATATGGTGTCATTTCCACACTAGGGCTCTCATGCGGTTTTTGATCAGCATGAAAATCATGAACAAACCAGTACTATCCTTCTCCTTAAACCAAAATATGTATCTGGGTGAGCTCTCCCTAGACATAAACACGCTTACCACTACCTTTGCCCGTGGACAATTTTGAGATTTATACCCCACCCCTGTCTTTGAGAAACATGCCTCCCTGGTGACCCAAATGCAGCCTCAGGGTTCTGAGGAGAACAGGAGCACTAAGGGGTTTTTCACAGGTAACAGAGCAAATCAAAGTTATTCAGCATCCCTGTGCCAGGCTGGTTTTCAGAGGCACAGAGTGAAGGCAGCTTTTTCTCTAGAACTAGGTGGGAAAAGCACCAAGGTACCTGGCTGATGTCACTTGTCCATGCAGCTTTCTCCTGCCGCGATGGGGCCAAAAGCACAACAGTGAAAGGAGGAGCATCCGTGGGTTCCACTATCAGCTTGAAATCCAGGTGTCCAAACACCTGTCCAGAACCTTTTGCTTTACAGCCAGAGGGGAAGAAAAAAAAGCCACAGTGTGAAATGTCAGATTATAGGACGAAGAAAATAGCAGTTTCTTTTACAATGGACATTGCTTTAAAACATCTTCCTGGTAAAGAGAAAATGCAATTAGGTATCCAGCAACTCATTTTGTTGTCCACATATGCCAAGCACAAAAATACTGGGATTTGCTTCTCAAGATAAAGTTTCTCGTAACACTTTTGTGCTAATGCATCCTCACCACACTACAAGTATCACTCAAATTAATGAAACTACTTTTCACAATTCAAGTGCAAAATTTAACAAACTGCAGGATGGAAGCCAAAAGGAGTAACAATAAAATCAGCTGTAGACTGTATTCTGTAGTGTCATTTGAACAAGCTCGCAGTCCAGACTTGTGGGGAGCCCAAGACAAAAAATATTCCCATTAATTCTTCCAAATCACTCAACCCCCATGTATTTCAGAAAGCTAATTATTTGCTGCTTATTTAAGGCATTTTTTCCTTTTTAAAAATTTTAAAATATTTTTATTTTTCTTTTTATTTTATTTTTATTTTATTTTCCAAGATGGTCAGTGTGAACTTGAATACAAGTCAGCAAATAATTTGCCATATTTCTGCAGCCAACCCTCTTGAAAATACAAGAGGTATTAATTAATTATTATAATAAGGGGTGTCTACAGCAGGAACAAATACAACAAAACAACCCCCTATCTAAGCCAGCATGTCCATTATTGCAACAGCCATTCTACTGAATCAGTTTTACATTGTATTCTACTGTTTTCACAAAAAAGTATCTATTTGCTCTTATGAAAAAAAAAAGGGGAGTACTAATTTTAGGAAACTAGAAACTGTACTTACTACTGACAGCTGAATTTAACTTACAATCATCATCACTCGCTTCTGTCTCCTCAACCAGTGTGCACTCTATTAGAGACAGAACACCTCCTGTCTGTGGAAACAATGCACATTTCACACAAATGTTACTAATTCCCATTCATCATGGGTTTTTTTAAATGTTGACATGCCTTACCACAACATTTTACATTACTCAGAGCTCTAAGGAAGATACATCAATTTCATGATGCGCATTATTTCCCTAAAGAACTAAACCCAAACATATGAAATAGAATGTTTTTCTTAATCCAACAGATCAATACTACAATGCACAAAACTTCTTTCACTTTTAGCACACTATAATTTATGGCACACACAGACTTTTTCACAAGTTCCAAGTAAGATCACTGGAATTTCATCTTCTGAATTTAAGTGAAATACACACAAGGTTTTTAAAAGGTTCTGTTAGACTCTATTTATTTTGCATAAGTACTTGCACTTATTTAAGAGGTGCAAAGTGAGAAAGCACATGAACCTTAATAACTTCTTGGTATGTCAAATTAAAATTCCATTCAACTTAATGCACTCCATGAACTACCAACATATCTTTACCCACAAGCCAGCACTATGAAAGCCTGAGTCTCAATGAATATAACTAGATTGTTCTTAAATGACATTTTAGTTTAAGAGAACATGCTGTTCAGGAAAACAGAATTGACTTTGAATATTAATTTTATTAGAGCTCTGGAAGATGTTCTTTGGCAATTCTGCAGGGTTGTACTGACTGATTTATGCACTGAAAACTGACTTAAATTCAGTGCTACGTACACTGAATTTATTCACTACTTCAAGCAATAGATACATCATGCCTTATTTCTAATCCCTTTACTAGAATCAACTGGGTCTAAAAAAAGAAAGTTGGATGAATTTTATTATTTGCAATGAAAAGACAAAGCAGTTAAACATTGAGCACCACCCCACTTTTGTTTATAACCACTAGTGTAAAGCTCAGGTGAAAGCCATAAAACAGTAAAATGTTGACAGCTCACCAAAGATGTGTTTTCATTTTGCAAATTAAACCACAATATAAAGTCCATACCTTAAGAAGATGCAGTTTTCCTCCTGAACTTCTTGTACAAATTAAAAAGTGTTTTGTAAACAAGAAGCATTGTCTTTCCCCTTCTTTCTTCAAAGACAGTGAGCCCAGGCGAACTTTGCTCAGCTTCCCCCTCTCAACTGAGGGGACCTGGATAAGGGAACCTGGTAATGAAGGTGAGAAGTTTACTCTACTATAGCAATATTTAATAGGTAGTGCTCAAGTTGTTAATTCATTGAATACTATTATGTTAATAAACGCAGCTTTTAATTCCAGTACCAATGTGTATCAGCATCTCTTTTAAGCACAAGTCAATCCCATTTTTACTACATATGTTCCCTTTGTTTCTTATCATAAATAGACTCGAGTGCAGTCTGGACTAACATTTGTGTACACAGAAGGATTAGATCGAGGGCTGATAAGGCAATTAAACACACTAAGAGGCCATTGATCAGATAATGTGGCTGCACAGCACACACCACTTTGGCAGCCACCACACTTGCAAAGGACAAGGCACTTCCAAATCAAGGAGACAGAGAATGGAAAGAACATAGAAAAATTCTTCTTGATGGAAAAGAGTCTGTGTGTGTGACCGTGTGCAAGAGAGATGGAAATGAAGCACATTTCCTCTTCTTACCTTTTACTGCATAATTGTCAGTGCTCCACAGTTCATCTGAAATGTGTTACCAGTAAAACACTTCTGAACTAAACTGAACCTGCTTACATAAGCCCCAATTTTGCTCTGCAGAGCTCCAAGCTGGGGACAGCTCTGCTTCTCTGCTGTTTCGCATTTCAGTCTGTGACCAACTTTTCCAGATTGATCCCACCATGTGTATCACCTCCAAATTTGGAGTAGGAGTTAAATTTGGTGGTGAAGTGCAACTCCACTGTAGATTAAACAGAAAGATTTCTACCACTCAAGTTGCTTTTAGCAGACAGGGCAGCCAAGAGACCTCCCAGTCTCATTCCCACACATCTCTCCTCACTACTTCCTTTACACTGGCTCGTGTCTTCTCCAGCATCAGGTACTTTAGACAGCTAAAGCAGCAGGAAAAAAATGCTGGGAAGAGGCAGCTGACTTAGCTCCCTGATAGGAGCAAGGTCTCACAAGCACCAAGAAACTGTTGATGCAAATAGAGCTGCACAGCAGAAAAAGCAGGAGGAGGAGGCTTTGACCTGCCACTTCCAGACACAAACTAGCGCAGCTGCATCAGAGCTCAAAGTAGTGGCAGCATCCTGACACAATGCCAGCCTGACAGAATTATCCATGAAATATTAGATTAGCAATTCTTACTCTGTGTTGTCAAAAGAATTATCTTTCTGAAAGGTCACGTACACAATCCTAAACTAACAAACAGAGAAATTGCAGTAACTGAGAAAGCTGCTATTTATCTACATTTCTTCTACACTTAGCTCTCTCTATATATTTACGTAGCCTTAAGTTATTAATATGTCAACTACTACTGACATGGGAGAATACACAGCAATAAATTTGCCAGGGAATAGTGTTCTCTGACAGACATTTCACATTTAGACTAAACACGTGTAACACAACTTGTGCCACCGAAACAGAACTGTGGAGTGAAGCTGTGCTCTGGAATTTTGCAAAGGAATTTGGAACATTTCAGATTCACTTACATTCTGACCCAAACCCATAAATATTTATTGTCTTTTTGTGCTTTTCACCTGGAGAATCAGCCAACCTGCCTCAGCTGTAAGAGAGAGGGAGGAGATCATTTCCATGTGTGGGAACAGTGACTTTTCCATGTTACACCGGCTGTCCCTCAAGCCACACAACAAGGCCAGCATATTCAAAACAACTCCCAGACAAAATTCCAAGGGTACTTTTAGTCCTAAAATTCCGTCTACACATTTAGGGCAGCAATATTCAATCTGTACATTCTGTTTCTACTTTGCTTAGCAGAGTTACAGTATTGATAAATATGATACGCTTACAGAAATTAGTTTACAGGTAACTTTTGTTTATTTATGTATTTTTATTTTCACTAGAATGCTTTCAGGACTAACTTTCAGAGCTCTGTTCTGCTTAATGTTCTTGCATGGAGCTGAAATACCATTTAATAAGGTAAAATAGAGCAAACCTCTCTCTAAAAGCAGAAAACAGAGACTACATTTTCTCTTTTTCAAATTTGCAGTGAGGAACACATCTCCTACACATTCTGCATGGCTGACACCAAGCAAGGACCTTGGGCATTCTCATCAGGCTTTAGTGGTTAACAAAACTGGGCATTGGCTCTACCACAGATTTCCTCTTAAGGAAAAAATGGTCACAACTGGCCAATGTACAGATGCAATGAGCAAGTGAAGCTAAGTTTAGAACATTCACTAGCAGTGTAGTCTGGATAATAGTGTAATCCAGAATTACATTGTAGAATTTTTATCCAGCCTCAAGCCTAAGCACCTCCAGCACTTCAATGCTTCAACAGTCACTCTCTCAGCCTTTGCTCAATACAAGGAATATAAAAGGCTGCATTTACAACAAACCCAAACATTCACAAGCCTACACTGAACTGTCTGATTTACCAGCTCAGTCTGGCTTTCCCCATCCTGGAGGTTTTGGAGTTTTTTACTCTTTTTTTGTTGTTTGTTTTTACTCCTCAGTGGGTTAAAAACTGGAAGAGGTTGCTCATTCTGGGAGGCAATGGAGTCTCTGTCCTTGGAAACAACAAAATACTGAGTCGACATGGCAGAAAGCAACTTCCTCCAGCTGCTGCTGCTTTGAGACTGGAATGGATGATTCCCCAAGTCCCTTCCAACTCCAGCTATTGCATGATTCTGTGGCTATGATACCTTTATCAGCAGAAGCTGATGGCAGAAACATCAGAGCATTTGAAGACACCAGAGGAGCTCAAGGTGCCCAGTTGTTTGGATGTCAACAGGTTTGAGGCTCCTTGAGCGTCCTTTAGCCCAACAAAGAAAATGTTCCCCACTTGTTTGCGTGCCTGATATAAAATCTGTACCTAACAAAGAGTCAGGGAAAATCAGACCCCAAGAAACTCAAAGGAGAATTCACAATCTGCATTGCAAAACACTGCCAGGGACAGTTCCTGTAGTCTCAACATGTAAAGCTCAACAGAATCAATCTCTTCTTAAAAATATAAAATCTGTAACACATTAAAAAGTTGTAATTAACATCCACAAAAAAAGGCAGAGGCACCTCTATCCTGTTTTAAGTTGAAAAAGACACTCGGGTGCCCATCTACACTAATCAACACAACAAAGAGAAGCCTAACTGAAATGAGAGGAGATGGGCATCACTGCCAAAGTGACCCCACTCTCAGATGTAAAAGGAAAAGTGGCTCCATTACTTCATTTGCTCTATTCAGATTTCTGCCCTTGTACGGAATCACAGGCAGTGGATGTTCCACAGATAAACTGATACAGCCTTCTGTAACACACACTCCTGTCCACTGTCCTCTGACTGTGTGCCTAGAAATAAATCTGAATTTAATTTACTTACAGGGTTTGGCCTGGGCCTAGCACGTCAGCAGTAATTAGTTCAGACTGATTCCCACCAAAAAAAAAAAAAAATCCTAAGTTTTACTGAGGAAGCAGTGGGTACACAGATAAAACACTATCAGTCAATCTTAATGGGAAAACCCCAATAAATAAAAATATATCTTTGTATTACATATTGTAATAATCTTGAAAAAAAAATCTGAAATTTAATGAAATTTCATGGTACAACTCAACCTAGGATAATCACAGCATTATAATTTTTTGGCTGTGAGTGCAAAACAACTTGTTTTTTTTCATAAAGTCATAGTCATAACTCTTTAAACACCTCACAGATAACAAATATGTACATTTAATGAAAAATCAAGTAAATTAACAGGGTTTTTAAAAACAATAATCTTAGTGTGTTGAAAAAATAATATTGGAAGTTAATTAAAATTTCATAGTTTGGCCACGCTACAGAAGCAGTACAAAATGCATTTCAAAATGTACAAAAAGCCTATTAATTACCAGGTGAAATATGACCCCACCAAATACCAAATGTTCTGCTGAGGTTATCTAGAAAAGGTCTCATGAATGGGATGCACCTAAAAATTATATTCCTAACCTTTCCTGAGTATATTTAATGCTTTTCAGCACAAAGGAGCAAAACCTGTCAAAATCCTGCATTACAGATCTGTAATTACTGTGTAGAAACCCAGTAAGTTGCTTTAAGAGTTCCAAAAGTCAAATATTATATAAATGGGAGAAAAATAAACAGTTAAAGTAAACAGCACCTAGTAAGAATTGTAACCAACTTGCAGTTCCTGGCAAAGATTGTCCCTTGTTTAAAATGGAAACATTATTCTAGCATAATTTTCAGGAACTTAACAACAAATTCCACCTCTGTGCTGCTCTTCTCCTGCTTTATCCTCCCTGGAACCACAGTCCAGACAGATTGTGAATTACAGCCCAGTGGGAGCTTTGCCATTCACATTCTGCTGATTTTCATGGCTCCTGAGGAAAACAGCATAGAACAGAGGTCCAAGCACAGCCCCAAATCGCCTGTTTTCAGGGCATTTTGTGGCTCACCCTGCAGGGGCCAGGGGAAGGCTCAGGATGCTGACAAGTGCCCAGTGCAGTGCTCAGCCTGACGATGGCAGTGTAAGCCCTGCTGCCTTCAGTGCAGGTTTTTTCCTTGGTCATTGGGCAGTTCTGCAGAGGAGTGTCTTACCTTGGCGTATGAAGGTTTGGCTGGTATCTAGCAATATGTCACAGCCCTCCACTATGGTCCTTTCTATGGCAAGGTTCTTCCGGATGTTCTCTGTGTCGCTCACCTCGTCGTGCATCACTCTGTGGGGGACACAGCAAAATGCCCTTTATGTCCCCAAAACGTGCCTCACATCTGCTGTGGCTGTGAGGACACAGTGCATGCCCTTCATGCCCACCCAGGGCCTCATCACTCCACAGCAGGTCTCTTGCCTTTTTCCCTCTTCTTTTCAAATTGTTCTTGTGACCATTCTGATTTTTCAGCAGTGGAGCCAATTTTGCCAGACCAGTTTATTGACTGTTCCTGAACACATCGGACAGATGCAACCGAGCTACAAACACTTCACAGCTGATAGAAGAGAACCTGATCCTAAATGGGTTGGGCTGCCACAAAAAGGGAACTGTTGCCTAGAATTGTGTAGGGCACATTGTAGATTTCCTCTCCATGACTTTAGGGTCCCACTCTGTCCCTGCTTCATCTTTACATCTCAATGTATCAGTTCCTTTCCTTTCCTTTCCTTTCCTTTCCTTTCCTTTCCTTTCCTTTCCTTTCCTTTCCTTTCCTTTCTTTTCTTTTCCTTTCCTTTCATTTCCTTTCTT
>VYXF01004760.1:5454-19473 GCA_013397295.1 Polioptila caerulea
TTTAGGAGCACGCTAAGGCTTAAATTTAGATAAAAAGCAGAAATAAGCCTAAAATGAATAAGGAATATTTGTGAAGTTGAGGATAGAATAACTGATCAATATGCTTAGTTTATCAGCGCTCATTTTCCAATTCTTAATATTAAAAATAAGGGAAATAGGGATAAATTTATTGTATTTCTTTTCATCCAGCAGCTGCTGGGAGACAAATGTGGGGTGTGTCTCTCTATAGTGGGAACCTTCAAGGAAATATTGATCCATTTTTCTATTCTGTCTCTTTCAACCAGGCAAAAAAAAAAAAAAAATTAAAAAAGACATAATCCAGAGTGAAAAATAATTAAAATCTAAATAAATGTCAAAAAAAAGTGACAAAAAGAGAAAAAGAAAGAGAAAAAGAAAAGAAAAAGAAAAAGAAAAAGAAAAAGAAAAAGAAAAAGAAAAAGAAAAAGAAAAAGAAAAAGAAAAAGAAAAAGAAAAAAGAGAAAAAGAAAAAAATTTGCAGCCTGGCCCCTAGGTGTTGGTTTTACGTGAAGAGACTGATTTGCAGCTGAATGATGAGTAGGATATTTTTCTACTGAAATATTGATAGTAGATTACACTAAACCACAAACTATCTCCAGAAAGCCCATCATTTCTAATCCTAATGGTGTTTTTTTCCCTTGGCTGACTACTACATTCATGAGATGATGGCTTTATTCTATCTGGGGGAAAAACTTTTTACCATACAGCTAAATTAACTTGTCAAAAGACTTCAAACTTCGGAAGCTTTTACAGCTCGATTCAAAGCTATTATTCAGGATTGAATGAGAAGGCTGTGGACTGTAAAAGCTGGTAAAAAAAAAATAAAATAAAAATTTCAGCAGCATTCAGGAGCTGAATGGAGCGCTCACTTTTTGTTCAGGTTGTGTGTGTTTCATTGAGCTGTCTCAGAAAGTGCTGGATTTTTGTATTTTAAGGCAAAATGCTTCTTTCTACTGCTCTGGAAGCTGTGACCCAGTCCGTACTCTTTCACACACACTTGGTTATATTTAGTTTGTGCCAACCTAAATAAGTGTCAACCAGCTCTCCAAAAATGTGGGGAGCACAAAAGAGAACGGCCAGCAGCTAAATTGAGGCAGAACAAGAACACAATTAGACTTATTTTTATCCTTTTCTTTTAAAATCAGATCACAGACTATCTTACAGTCAGCTACAGCTTTCTCATGCGAATAAAAATGCCTGGCTTCAGGAGCAGCAACATTTTAGATTTTGCAGACGAGGAGCAGCTGGCAGAGCTCGTGCTTGGAGTCTTTCCTGTCACGGATCCAAACTACTTTGGGACAACTCTGGAATAAAAAGCCAGGCTGACAATTGTGGCCCCCGGAAGGGAACACAGGGCTGGCTCTCTGGGAGAGCGTGCAGACACGTTCAGGATGGGGCAGGATGGGATCCACCATGGCCAGCACGGGGAGTGAGCTTTTTTAGAGCTTGACAGTCTAGAAGCCACTGAATTGCTGCTTTTATAATAAGGTACCGAGATGATCACACGATTTTAAGCACTTGACACTAAAGTAGCACGGATAGATGATGGGTGGGAACAAAAGTGCATGGAGCTTTCAAATTCCCAATTTTTCCCTCCTCTGTTTTGCTGTCCTAAGGGATGTTTAGTCTCATTTCATGTGGGTCACAGCATTTCCTGAATACCAGTATCTATTGAAAGGCACCTGTACTTTGCATTTGGCGAAACCTCAGTCAACCCATTTTCCCTTTCCTATGGCAAAACCAAAACTGCAGCCAGTTTTGGATTGGAATCCACTAGGAAGCACTAAAATACCTCGAATTTTCTCTGTCTGCTTATCAAGGAGAAAGGAGTTTTTTCCTAATGCAAGCTCCTTGAAAATGGTATCTTAAAAACTTATGTTCCTTACGAGCACCTTCACCGAGTTCTTAAAAAGCATCAGAGCAGAGCAAGATGTGCCAGCAGAAGTGTCCAGAATAGCAACAGTGGCATCAAAATCATGAGAGGAATGTCTGAAAAGTCTGAAGGGTTATACTCAGACCCTTTTAAATAGCTGGGTGGGACTCTGGAATCCGGCCCTCACTTGCCGATACGTTGTTTAATAGAAATGCAAGAAGTGAGTGCTGGCCCATTAATGATAAAAACAAAGTTTAGACTGTATGAGGATGAGAGGTCAGAGGAGTCAGAAACCTCTGCAGCCCTAGAAATGTCTGTGTGATTATAAAACACAGGCTGAAAGGAGAGCTACTTCCCTCTTCCAGGTTCACTAGGCAAGATCAAGCCTTTAAGAGACCAGGAGGTCCCTCTAGCTTTCTTGTACAAGGTAAAAAGAAAGGAAAAAAGGCAGACTTCCCATTCCGCAAAAGAGCAGACCACAGAACCCCTGTGGTGTCCTGGACTAGATCCGAGGACAGGACTGAACGAGATAGGATGGAAACCCAAATGGAAGAGTTGTTTTTAAAAAAGCTGTAAGGCCAACTTTCTGTGGGGACCAGCCCAGAGCTGGAATGTGAGGAGCTGCTACATGGATCACTAACAGGCACACTGTAGGATGAGGGCTGTGTATGCCTCCTTTTGGGAAAGGAAGGATTTCCATAGGCTCCTCCAGAGGTGATGCTGCAATGGGATGTGTGTGCAGCCTTGCGTTGGCATTGGTCTAGGATGTTCACACTGTGACCAGAGGAGATGAGGCACATGGACTTCAATTCATCCTTATCAGGAGCTGCTTATCAGGTGGCCTGTTGCACATTAAAGCCTGAGTTATCAGCAGAGCCTTTGTCTTGTATCAGGACGAGGGGCAGGATGCTTTCTGCTCATACACAGAGACCAAGGAGAAGCGGTCATGTGGTGGCAAGTGTGGTGATCCAGAACTGGGATGTGCTTGGGTGTAATTGAGGAGGAGACAAGAGATGTAGGGGCTTTTTTCCCCTGCTGGTCAAAGGAATCATAGAGTCCCATTCCATTCCACCCCCTGCCATGGGCAGGGACACCTTCCACTATCCCAGTTGCTCCAAGCTTGGCCTTCGCACTTCCAGGGATCCAGGGGCAGCCCCGGCTTCTCTGGGCACCCTGTGCCAGGGCCTCCCCTCCCCACCCACAGGGAACAATTTCTTCCTCATGTCCAATCAAAATCTGTCCTAATTCAGTGGAAAGCCATTCCCCCTTGTCCTGGTACTGCAGGCCCTTATTCCAAGTCCCTCTCCAGCTCTCCTGGAGCATCTTTAGGCTAAAATGGGCACTAAGCTCTCTCCAGAGCCTTCTCCCTTCTCTCCGGGGTGAAAACTCCCGGCTTGTCTCCATAGGAAAGAGCACTTTTTATCACCTTGCTGTTGGTAAAGCCAGACAGCTCTTTCAGGGGAGATTACTTGTTAAATTATCCACAGTGCTGCAGATGCTCGGCTCTTTATTTTGGCCATATATTTCAAAGAACAGTTTCTCCAGCAAACAGTGCAACAGCTGTGGCTGATAAAACCCCTGGGTGCCATCATTATCCTTCTTCCTTATAGGGACTGTCACAGATTTACCATCGAGCTTTGGCTTGGAGGCTGCCAAAAATGAAATGGAGCTAGATAGCCTTAACATGACAAAAGAAGAATTCCCAAGGTTGGAAAACTAATTGAACTGCAAGTTTCAGACCAGAGAAAGGAGTTGTGTCCAACACAGGTACAAGAATATCATTTGGATGTGACAGGGATCTGCAGTGCTGTGTTCTCCCATGCTTGGCCATACAGACCTTGCTACAAGACTGAGGATTTTGGAAGGTGGATTCCTGTGTCATCATGAAAGAAGAAGTTCTCTGAGGATCTCTTACGTATTTCCAAGCTGAATTCCCAGAGCATCCTTCAGTTTGGGGTCAGCTTCAGTTACTGATTGTCTGCAAATCCATCTCTGAAGTCACACCCCAAAAACCTCTCCTGTGGTTTCTCCTTGTACAGAAGCCAAAGTCAGACCTGGAAACCTCTTCAAAGGCATCCTCAGTCTTTAGCATGCAACTGTGCATATTTGGCAGGATACATACTTGCAGCTCCTGGAATGGTGGAATCATGAAAATTGGAGAAGAGCTCCATGATCATCGACTCCAACCCTAAGTGCAGCATCCCATCTTCCGTGGGTTTTAATGAGCCAGCAGGACAGCCCCCCTTCCAGAACAGCAGCCTTAGAGTTGGGTTTAAAGAAGCGTTTTTGCTTTTCTGGACTTGAGCCCAAAATCTCGCTTGGAGTAACTCAAATTCACGTCAGCAGAAATACCCCAGCCAAACAGAAAAGTTTTGTTGGTTTTTTTCTCCCCCCTTAATTAAACTGTTATTCTCTCAAATCAAATATAAGCATTCTCCTCATTCCAAACTAAGAAAGATCACAGGTGAATGCTGCCAGTGAAATTAAAAACTGACTTGAGACAGCTTTTCTGAAAAAAAGAAAGTTTTGGGGGGGTTTTGTTTTGCTGGGGTTTTTTTCCTGGATGCCTCCTCACTGAGCCAACTGTTAGAACTGAAGTGGGGCAGACTTTTAGGTTATCAGGTGCAAAAAATGTCTTCTGTGTGGATTCCTCCTTCAGAAGAGATAAACCAAGCCTAGAGAAATGAGGATGCTGCAGTTCCTTGTGTTGTGGCAGGCTGACCATGCCCAAAACACACCCATTATCCACAGCTGCTCCCTTTATTCCCAGGGCCACCATGAGCTTTGCTGGCACCAACAAACCCTCCCTGTCACTGCTGCTTTGCTCATACCAGGTACTGGCATTTCCAATGTTACTCCCAGCAGCAGAAGAGCAGCCCTTATGTCCAGCCTGGCTGCCTTGAGGTCACAGAAGAACCATTTAGGTTGTAAGAGACATTTGGGATCACTGAGTCCAGCTGTCAACCCAGTACCACCATCACATTCTCCACTACCCACATCCACAGAGCTGCTGAACACTTCCAAGAGTGGTGACTCTGCCACTGGCCTGAGCACCTCTGCCAAGTCTTTGCAACCCTTTCAATGAAGAAATATTCCCTTACATCCAGTCTAAATCTCCCCTGGCACAACTTGAGGCCGTTCCCACTTGTCCTGTCTCCTGTAACCTGACTCCCACCTGGCTGCTCCCTCCTGCCAGGGATTTGTAGAGCCCTCGGCTCCCACCCAGCCCTTAAAGCACCTCTCATTACAACCCTTAGCAATTTATTTCCATCCTGCTGGGGTGTTTTGCAGAGAAACCCTGGAGAATGACAGAAAACAACAGAGCTAAAAGAACAGAGTGGAATTACCCATCTCCTGCTCATTAACTGACTTCAGATGGTACCAGCTTGCTGGTGTTTTTTCTGCCTCTCTGGCAGGGAATGTTTTATTTGCTTAGTAAAGTTTTCACATGCAATATGTTGTTGCTGTTTTGTTTTGTTTCTGAAATCCCTTACCTATATATTTATTACAGACAGATATTATACCCTGGCAGTAAAGAAACACTGCAAAGTGCTAGTTAACTTCTCAGAGCTGCCTGAATAATTCCATAAATATGAGGGGACTGAAATGACAACAATAAAGGGATCTGTACTTTGAACAATAAATATGAACTGGAGTTCTGCTTTGGATTTGAGGCATGCTGCAGCTAATAGGTATTCAGCTTGTGTGGGCCACTGACATTTAAATAAACACATGTGCAGTCCAAGGGGATTGGCTGCAGAGCCTCTCGTCAATTGAATCCAGCCCTGGGAACACTCAGACAGTGGTTCAGGATTGCAGGAATTCCACACTGGGCTCTAGCCCTCGGTGAGATCTCTCCTGAAACCATAAGATGTCCTCCATGGGGAGGGGAAAAAAAAAAAAAAGAGGGAGGGGACGCAATGGGAATGAGGAGAGGGTGGTGGAAACCACCCCAAAATATGTGGCTTCAAAGAAATCTGAAAATATTTATAAGAAAAATGCCTGGCGGGCTGCCCATGGCAGGCTGAGGGAGAACTCAGCTCCTCAAGCTGAGATAGCTCTGCAACCTTAACAGCTTTCCTACACTGCCTTGGGGAAAAAATCACCTCTAAACAGGGCCATTTTATTTGAATTTGCAGAGCCAGGCCAGAGCGTGCTCTGAAAAGCCATTCCTGATGGGAGAGGAGCAGGCTCCCAGGCTGCAGCAGGAAGGATCCCAGGACAACACCTTTGAGCAGCTCCTTGAGCCTGCCAGGCCAGCTTTGGTCACAGTGGCATCAGCTGTTCTGCAAAGGTGGCCCTAAAAATCAAAAATTATTTGGCAGCATCAGGCACATGGAGAGGGACAGGGGTACGTGGTGCTCACCCTCAGCACCTCACACCAAAAACTGGGAGGCCACAAAGTGTCTTGAGCACTTGTTTTGTGCGAGTCTCATAAACCTTACGTATTCACAAGTCAAATACTCTCCCTCAGTATTGCAAAAAGCATAACTTCACATCCAGGTGACACCTTTTCCATCACTAGGGCAAATGAAGGATGAGCCAGGAAAAAGGAGACATCAGGTCTGGGGCTGTCAGCCACAGAATGAGGCAAGCGGCCAATTTAAAAAATAAAATTTTAAAAAACCCCAACAATAAAACAAACAAATAAAAAAAGAAATCCAAAGAGAAATTAACTGAGTTGCTTATCATTGAGTTTGACACCGAGCAAAGCAGTGGAGGCTGTGTAACAACATTACAGATAATTAGAAAACTGGGATGGAAGGAAAACATCTTTTTGGTAGCTGGAATCATGGCTCCTGGGGAATCCTTTGTGGCCATCAATGCATGCAGAATAGGGACAATTTACTTGGTACCATGTACTCTGGTTCCTCAAAAGCTCCCTCACCTGGAGCGGGGCTAGGAAATTAATCTCCCCTGGGATTAGAAGAAGGGTTCACAAGTGAATTCCAGACTGGTAGAAAGGGACAGGTAGGAATAAAATGGTTATTTTGCACAGCAGAGTTCCCTCTGGAATCTCCAAGCAACTTGGGCTGTGGCATGTGTTGTTCTCAGAGCCTAAAGGATGTGGAAAGGGGGTATTTGGAGCAATTTGTAGGAGATAAAGAAAAAATGATGACTTAAAGTAGCAGAAATTAGTGAGAATTAGAAAAAAACTTCAAAGGACTGTGGGACATGGCAATAAAAGACAGCCCCAGGTGCAGTAACACAAAACCAGGCTGAGCTCACCAGAGCCCGTCCCTTTGTTATAGCAGCAAAGACAGAATCCAAAGAAACCCCCAGTTCACTCCCAAACAGTGAGCAGAGGAATGGACAGCACAAGGAATTCATAGAATTATGGAATGGTTTGGGCTGGAAGGAACCCTAAAACCATCCTGTGCCACCCCCTGCCATTCCAGGGACATCTTCCACAATCCCAGGCTGCTCCAAGCCCTGCCCAGGCTGGCCTTGGGCACTGCCAGGGATCCAGGGGCAGCCACAGCTGCTCTGGGCACCCTGTGCCAGGGCCTGCCCACCCTCCCAGGGAGGATTTCTTCCAATATCCCATCTTTCCCTGCCCTCTGGCACTGGGAAGCCATTCCCTGTGTCCTGTCCGTCCATCCCTTGGGGATCAGGAGGTGTGTGGTGGTGGCTCCTTCTCACAGTACCACAGCACTTCCACTGCACATTACTGAAATGATGGAGATTAAAAACCCAAATAAGGCCTTTTTCCCATGCAAATTGTGGACTTTGCTTCCATGTGTACCTTTGGAAGCCAGAAAGGTGACCACTCAGTGAGAATAATGGAAGGTGAACTGAACAAAAACATCTAGAAAACAAAAACAGGGGGGAAAAGCCCAGTTACAAGAAAAGCTGTGAAGCAGCAGCATGAGCCATCATAATGCCTGTTTTTATTCCATTAAACGTTCTCTTTCCTCCAGCATCCCTTCCAGGAAATGTCGGGGAGCAGAGCCACAGCAAGCTGCTCAGGTTTTCAGAGATTAACTCTGGATCTGGCCCTAATCAGGGCAGAAAGGGAAACTTGCACAGGAGGCTAGCAGAGAATGTCCAGCATTGCGTCCCTAACGCAGCCAGGGCTTCCAAAACAGCTCCTCCAAACCAAGCTCCCAAAAACACCCCAATGGCAAGAGGGTCTCACGTGGATGTAACTTCCAAGGCATGCTGCTGGGGCAGGGAAAAGGAGTCTTTGGAGAAGGGGGATTTTTTTTTCCCCACAATTTTCTTGCTGGAGGACAATCAGGGAGAGAACCTTGTGTGTCAAAGTGCTCTGGAAAAGAGCTTAAAACAAATAAAACAAACAATAGAGTCACTGGAATCAATTACTTCTTATTAACAAAGTAATTTGTGCCTTGTAAAGGAAACTAAAGATTAAAGTATTGAACTTGTCAGCCTAAGCTTGGTTCTTCTTCCCAAATTTTGCATTTAAAAAGGGAGGGCACACAGAAGGACAGGGACACAGCCCTGGAGAACCAGCATCATTCCTGTAAAGGGAGGTTTTGCCTCTCCAAACCATGGTGGTTTCGTGAGGGAGTTGATACCTGGCTCAGTTGTCCTGGTCTTGCTGGACTTCCCAAAATGCTTTCAGTCTTTTTCACTGGGGGCTCTGATGTGCCATGGGATTAGAGGTTAGGTCCTTGCCTAAAAAAGCTTTTTGGAGCATCACGGCTTCCTGGAGTGACATCAGATTCTCCCCACTTGGAATATGACGTTGGGATTATTTTCTTTTTGTGTTTAACTACACAACCCAATTTCTCCATTTGTCTGCAGTGGCCAGAGAGCTGGAATTATCTCAGCTAGGGCAACTCTTCCCTTAAGAATTTAAGAGAGCCAAGTACCCCCAAAAAATCATTTCAGCCCTTTGAGGAGCTGCTCTAATACCTGCAATATGTTTTGTTGATGTACTGCTGCACCTTGGGTTCTGTTTAAAGAGCTGACTCGTGTTGGGGAGTGTTATGTAGATTTGTTTGCACTCAGCTGAGTTATTGCCAACCAGAAGGCTCTGCTAGGAATCCCAGGACTGTATTTCATTGTGATGGAAAGGTGATACCATCACACCGACACCAAAGCCAACCCCTTTTCCTCTGATGGGATGATTGCTGCTGTCAGGGAGCCCTGTGGTCCCTGCCCACAGGATGAGGTGCTGCTGTACAAACTGCAGGAGCCAAGAAATTAAAAATAAGGCTGTCTGCCCTTGAGAGAATTGCTGCTTGCTTTCCTCAACAAGATAGCAAACCAAATTTAGTTCAAGTCAGGATTCCCTTGCAGAATGTCTGCAGCTGACTGCCCATGGGAATTCAGGAAATTATGCTGGAAGGGAGAAGGGCTTGAGAATCTGGGGAAAAGGAGAGAAATCAACCCCGTGTATGGGATTGAAACCAAGCCAAGGAGGTGCAAGACTTAAACTTGGCAGGCTGGGAAAGCTGGGAGTGTTCACCTGGAGAAGAGAAAGTGCCAGGAAGAGCTCAGAGCTCTTTCCAGGGCCTAAAGGGGCTCCAGGAGAGCTGGAGAGGGACTGGGGACAAGGGATGGAGGGATAGGACACAGGGAATGGCTTCCACTGCCAGAGGGCTGGGACAGATGGGATGTTGGGCAGGAATTGTTCCCTGGGAGGGTGGGGAGGGGCTGGGATGGAATTTCCAGAGAAGCTGTGGCTGCCCCTGGATCCCTGGAAGTGCCAGGCTGGAATATAACCCCCCACTCAGACCTGCAGCAATCCATTTGTTACCAGGAGCTCAGAGGCAGAGGAACCTCTTCAGAAGCTGAAAGCTGCAGAGCAGCACTTCCCTCCCAGTTAATTTATTTCCACCTTTTTTTTTTCTTTTTAGGAGATATTCTCCTGTGATCAGTCATTCCTTGACAGTTCCGCGCTTTCCGTAGGAAACTGGGCTCCTTCAGTGGTCCCAACAGAGAAACAGTTTTTCCTGGCTGGGGGCCAGGAGAGGGCTAGGGGCTGCTGGACTCCTTCCTCAGGCAGCCAGCTTGGTCACAGAAGTTGGGAAGAACAGAGGGATAAATCAGGGGGTTCACGTGGGAGCATTGTCCTCCCCACTCAGTGGAGCTGTTCACCCGTAGCCGCCAGCCCTGGCTATTTTTTCCTAGAGCTTCTGGCCACAAAAACTCATGAACTCAATAAAAAAATCATGTCTAGATCTCCCCAACAGCAGAAAGTACACACAACCTGTATGGACCCCAAGGTACCTGGACTTCCCTCTTAAGGACAAAGAGATGAATTTGCTAAGATTTGATTTGCTGCTGAAAACTCCGTCCTCGCAAAAATTAATTAAAGCTTCAGCGAGATACACTGCTGTCTAAAAACATGGGAGGAAAAAAAATCAGATTTCACATTAGTATTTTGGTTTTAGCCATTCAGCAGTGAATCTGTAGATTGTTAAAACCACCAGCAATTGATTCTTTTATTACCAGCTACCTGCTGAGAGCTGCCTCTGTTGATGTTTCACTGACAGCAGAACACTTCCTACCCTGTTATTACCTGAAACCACTCGGAAAAATAACACATCCAGGAGGCTGCCATGAAGCCATTCTGGAGATGGGAGCTGCCATCGGTGATGCTGACATTTCAGGGTGTATTTAGGACACCATGTGAGGTTAAATCATCTGTAATGGTTTAAAACAAGTTCAATCAATCAGATCCCTGGAAGTCACAGTGCCTTCCAGCAGGTAATTGTGTTTTCTGTGACTGGATGGTAGAAATGGGGTCTTTGTGGACACCCAAATCACAATGGGACCGTTCCCTCCTCTCTGCCCAGCAGGCAGCCAGGAGAAGAAAAGCAGGGAGAAAGCAAGTGGGCATCCAGGGAAACCTTCTGAGCCCAGACTGAGCCCACAAAACATTTCCATATCAACACAAGACGGTTCCCCCCCAGCTCTGTCAAGATTACCATTTACCTGCAGAGTTTCTCATGAGGTGATTGAGCAGAGATTGTCTCCACAGGCTCCTGGAGATATCCCTGTCCCAGACAGATCTTCAGGATGCTCTTCCCTCCAAGAGCACCGCAAGTCTAACTGTAAAAACATGCAAGTTTTAATGGTTGGACTCTGTCCCAGGAGCCTTTTCCAACCTCAATAATTCTGTGCTTCTACAAAGAGTGGCCTATGAAGTTTCTGCTCCTCTTTTCCACATCTACAAATTCTGTGGGCTAAAGGACCAGAAAAAAAGAGCAGCAGAGAGAGCCTGGCTCCCTGGCACCACAGAATTCCCACAGAAGCTCTTGCTGCAAGAGGGTGTGAGTACAATGTAGACACAGGACTGGCTACAAGCAGGAGAAGGGTGGAAAAGCAGGATTTTCTGAAGAGGATGGGCTGAGAAGGGATGCTTTTGCCAGGATTATACACCTGAAGCAGTCAACATGGTAAGAGCAACCCGGAGTGGGCTGCAGGGGTACTGGGCTTTTCCAGGCCTGTGGTAGAAAAAGAGGTAGCAAGACAGAAACACTCGAGGTTAATCCTGAATATGCAACAATTCCTTTGAAAATGTGGGGTTTGGGGTAGAATTGCTGCAAATGGAGACCTCTTGGGTCGCCTGCCCATGATCCAGGGCTCATGGAGGATGATCCTACCCCCCATCCTTAGGCCCAGATCCCCGTGACCTCGAGAGGAGAAATGGACCCTGATGTATTTCAAAGGGAAGAGCTGCCCTGTTGAAGGGCAGACTGTGTGATCAGAAGCAGGAGATCTCCTGCCCTCTCATCCCTCTCCAGGCCCATAACTCTGTAGGACATCAGCTCCAGCACCACAGGGAATAGCTCAAGGTCACACAGGGAAACGATGCAGGTGTAGGAAGGCAGGAGCAGGGCAGAAAAAGAATTAAAACAAAAAAGGAAAAAAAAAATCCCCAAGAGGCAGTGGTTAATTGTTCAGTGTTTCAGCTACTTTCCCAACAGAAAAGAGGAATTCCTGGGGCTGGAGAAGGCTCCAAGGAGCAGGAGGAAGACCTGATCCTCTCAGTGCTGTGAGAAGCCTCTGGAGCCCAGCATCTGATTCCAGCTCAGCCCTTTCAAGGCATGGAGGGTCCCAGGTGGGTGCCTGTGCCCTGTTCTATTTTTGGGGGCTGCTTTCAGGTAGGCAGGAGATGCACAAACCCTGGAGTTCAGCATTCCCTAGCTCCTGTCCCTCAGGTCAGTGGGACCTGCACCCTGTCCAGCCAAAGCACATCCATATTCCACAGGCAGGATCCTGCACTTCCATCCTCAAGGGCCCCAAGCCTGGCATACTACTGGGGGAAAGAGGAATCCTCCAGTATATATGCCTCCATATGCTGTTGAGGACTGCTACAGCCAAAAAAATGACTTCTTGAACTCAGCATCTTCGACTAGAACCACCAAGAGCCAGTGCAGCAGGTGGAAGCCTCCTTCCCATCCTTCCAGCGTCTGCAAGGAATGCAGGAGAGCCACAAGCCACCTGGACCAGTGCAAGCACGGCTTAGAGTCCGAGCCTGATGGCATGAGGGACACCAAAGTCACACCTGCAGCAGCCCCACGAGCCACAGAACCTATGAAGGGATGGGCATGCTTTGGTGGCTCTGACTAGAGCATGCCAGAACAGCTTTCCCTCCTTTCTCCACACACTTTTTCCTGAGGATGGCAGAGCTGGGTTTATTCTTCCCCTCTCCATGGATGGGCGTGCATCACCAGCTGCACGGGTGTGGGAGGTGCAAGCATGCCTCAGTCAAACCTCAGCCTTTCAGCTTAATAACACCTCAGGGGGCATGGAGAAAAACAGCAGGGGAAATAAATGATCCATCGATACAGACTGAAAAGGAAGGGGGAAAAAAACCAAACAGCAAACCCCATCCCAAAACTTGTGCAGCAGGAAAAAACAACACCTGGAAAAAATACATCAGTAAATAATTGAATATCATTTTCTTTGGCATGAGGCAGATAAATTCTCAAAGAATGGTTTGGACTGGGAGGGATCTGAAAGCTCGTCCACTTCCACCCCTGCCATGGGCAGGGACACCTTCCACAGTCCCAGGCGCTCCAAGCCCCATCCAGCCTGGCCTTGGGCACTGCCAGGAATCCAGGATCAACCTGTGCTAGGGCCTTACACCCCCACAGGGAAGGATTTCTTCCTAAAAGAGAGAATTATTAAGGATGGATGGTTGATGGTGAGGGTGCTGGAACAGGGATGCTAAGCAGAGCACAGGAAAAGGGGATTGGGCTGCACCAGTTCTGGGAGAAGGCCAGTGCCACCACAACACTCCACATGTGTGCCACACAAAACACCCAACAGTGGAACCAGCCATTGGCCTTGTGAGGAACATCCCAAAATGCCAGTGGTTTGCAAGAAAAATGAATCCAGGGAATAGAGGACAGCAGACATTTCCCATGGGATGTGGGAGAGGATGCTGGCTCCCACATGGACAGAATTCCTTTAGAGCAGGTGACCATCCCTAGACAAGGAGCTTTTACACCTGAGTGGCCTCCAGAGGAGCAGCACAGCCTGGACAGACCCACATTCCCAGCTGGGGAGCCAGGAGCACTGGCAGGAGCCCGTTCATCCCATTAGGACAGTCTTCCCCAGAATGTGGGAATATTCAGCCACAAGAAATGCTGTGCTTTGAGAACAGCACTCAGCAGGGAATCACAGACCTCGGGGACATCATAAAACTCCTCCATAGCAAGAGTCTGCTGGCTTTGCCCCTGCCCCTCATTGCCCGGCAGCCTGGGCCCGTGGCTTGCTGTCCCTGCTGGAACTGGGATACTGTGGGCTCCAAACAGAGCCCCAGCCCAGGCTGGGCGGTAGGCAGAGCCCAAGGCTGGCTCAGGGCTCCCAGGGTGCTGCCAGCCCTCCCGTAGCCATCCACGTGCCACACGGACCCGTGCCGCGCAGCCCACGCTCCGGCAGGCAGATGATGTTTTTCTGAATGCATCCCCATCCATAATGAGACATTACTCACAAGCTGCGGAAGAAAATGGAATAATAGCATCTCTCAGCGTTAGTCATGCTTTAAATGCGTACCTTTCAGAGCAGGAGGGGATTTGATAGGATAATCTTCCAGGAGACACGTAGGAAGCTTTCATTGAGGGACACGGCCCCATTGGCAAATTACAGCTTGCTGCTCCTCGTGCTGCTGTGCTGAATGATGCTGTCAGGGGGGAGCAAACGTG
>VYXF01004760.1:24887-42069 GCA_013397295.1 Polioptila caerulea
CCCCCCCCCCTCAAAGTAGTTTTTCATGCTGCATTTTAATTCTGTTTCCCTGCGTTACTGAGTAGGTTCAAGGGACATGTAGGACAGATTCCACTCGACAGTTTGTAAACAGCTGACGTGGGAGGGAGAGGGCACTCGAGCTATTGGGATTTGTTTTTCATTCAAAAAATTTTGTAAATTAATTCCTCCCCCAAATGCCTGCTCCAACCATCGCAGAGCCGCGTTCCTCCCCTCGGAGCGGCGCACGCAGACAGATGTTCCTTCTGTTCCCTCGCAAACATCGAGGCTGCCTCGCTCGCTGCGCAAATGTCAAGGTGCTAATTAGCTGGAGTAGGAGTCAGGCGAGGACAAGGCGCACAGAGGGGAGCGCCAGAAGGAGCTTTCCAAGAGAAGGAGCTTTCCAAAGGCTCCTCCGCAGCCTCCGAGCAGGGACAGGATGGGAATTAGGGCTGAGAGGTGCGGGATGCCCGAGCAAGAGCATCCACAAGCTCTCACGCTGATGAACCTCCGTGAGCAGGGACAAGGGACGGGCACGTCCTGCCCGTGCTCCTTGCTATCCCACGTCAATCCAGCCTGCACTGAGGTTATAATCTCTGTTTCTAAAATGAGATTATAATCTCTGTTTCTACGCCGAGGTTAAAATCTCTGTGCTGGACACTGGCCCCTTGCTCTCCAGGGTGCCACCAAAAAATCGGATGTTTGCTCCTCTCGCTCAGGGGAGCCAGAGTTGGTACATCCATCACACTTCCATCGATACTTTCCCGTCTCCATTTCCCCCCTCCCCGCCTTCCCCACACCGGAATATTTTAAATCTCAGGACAGGGATGTCGCTTCAGTCCTCTTTGTTTAGGCAAAGGTACCGGCTGACCACTTAATGACAGAGCGATTACTACACGGTAATTACATGGTAAACTTCCACCCGGGAAAGTGGAAGGTGACACAGCGGAGGTGACACCAGGGAGGTGCCCGGCTGCAGAACCACAGCCGCCGGGTGCCAGCACCTGCCTGAGGGAGGGCAGGACCCGAGTGACCATCCTGCAGCCCCAGGGACACTCCAGCTCTCGTTCCTCAGGCTGCTTCTGCACCTGGGCAAGAATTCCCAGCCACAGCCAGAGCACGGTCCCTTTGCACTAAGCATCAGAGCCCTGCTCTCCCAGACTGGTGGGAATGAGAAGTAATTAAATGTTATTTCTCACTATTATTGCTTCCCCTGCTTCTGTAAGCAGCTGTCTCCTGGCTCTCTCTCACATTTGGAGCTTGCTGGAAGCATCCCTGGATTGCCCTTCCTGCTCTCCAGCAAGCTGCTTTTCCCGAGGTTTCCTTTCTGCATCTCCCTGCAGGAAACACAGAAAGCGCTTCCTCGTCCACTGATTCATAATCCCTTCCTCAAACATACAGATTATTTAAACATTAGCAGGGATTTCATGCCTGGTTTCAGAATGCCAGGGGCTGGAGGGCATTAAAACCCACCATGTTATCCTCAGCATGCCCGGTCCCAACACCCAGAAGCAGAATCACGGAGGAACAGTCGCTCTTCCAGCCCGGAGATGGAGTCCAGCACCTCCTCCTCGGTGGGAAAACAGACACAGCAGGTCAGCCAGCTCTTGGAGGCAAAACACAAACCCCTCGTGGCACTGGGCTGTAGGGCCATTTTTTGACACCAAAAAAACCCCTAAGCCTGCTGAGACTGTACCACAGTGGCCCGCAGCTGAGCTTGCTCTTTCCCTCTCCTTGGCCTCCTGGAAATCTCAAGAAAGCCACACTTCATCCACACCTGTCAGCAAGCAACAGTACAGAGAACCAGAGTCCAGATCCCCAAGAAGTAGGCTAACTGGAATGCAAAAAAAAAAAAAAAAAAAAAAAAAAAAAAATTAAAAAAAGATAAAAGCCCTGTGGGATATCCCCAGTTACCAGATCCAGGCAAAGACCCTCTGAGACACCAAGCAGCAAACATTCCCCAAACCTCATTCTCCCAGCGAGCCCATGGATCAGCCCATGTCCACCTCCTCCCCAGCAGGTCCCATCTTTCCCAGAGAGCTGTTCCCCTCCTACCATCCCAAAGATCCCAACAGGACTCCTCACTTTTGGCTCATAGCGCTACAGGAGCATTTACAGCCACAGCCCCACAAAATCCTCCCCAAAGCCTTGCTGCAGCCCTGCCCTTCCTTCTAAACCTTTATTCATCAGGTTTTCACTGGCACTTGAGTTCAGCCTGGGGCAGCAATGAAGCACCGAATTAACCCCTTCCAGGCAGGAGCGAGGTAGGAGGTGCTCACCCTCCTGGTCGGGGTGAGAGGGTTTTCCCTGCCCTCTTGTACATCCACCTCTGCCAACACGTTAGCCCCACCGTGGAGGGATGGGGCCGTGCTCTGGCAGCTGTGGGTGGCTCCCAGGCCACCAGACCTGATGGGATGGGCTGCAGGACACCAGGTAGTGGTGTCACAGCTGTCAGAGCCTGTGTGCCCCATGTCGTGGCACGAATTTAGAGTGAAAGAAGGAAAAAGCATCTGGGAATCTGCAGCCAGACCATGCCGCTCATTGTGGTCACCACCACTCATCCCTGAGCTGCTCCAGCACTATCCTCTCCATCCTCTGGGAATTTTACCTGTGGAATGGTCCTTGCATGAAAACCCTTGGTGGAAGGTCTCCCCACATGTGTAACATGTGCTGTTAGTCCGTCTTTAACCCATTTCTGCCCTCGTTTGATTCCACCCAACCTGCCCGTCCCAGGGAAGCCTCTGCGTTCCCCTAAGAGAGCTGTCGACTGGGTGCTCGCCACCCGTATTTTCTCCTCAGTGGGTTTTCCTCAGGATTCCACCGCTTCCCTGCCGATCCCTGACCCCCAAAGCCGGCACCGCGCTCCAAGCAGCCTTCCCTCGGCACATCCCTCCATCCCATCCCTCGCTTTTGGCACAGCAGCCACCCTCCAACGTGGTCATTGTCACCCAGCTCCGAACCCAGCATCTTTATTAGCAGGTGCTAAATTGCCGCTCCAGCTGCTGAATGGTAACAATTAACTCAATTAACATCTAAACAGATGCAATTTTTGAGGAAACGAACAACATTAGTAACAACCAAAAGGGGAAAAAGCTGCAATTACAAACGTGGAAAAAAAAAAGTCCTGCGCGGCTACAGACAGGCGTGCGCTGCTCCCAGTGTCCCCTGGAGAGCTGTCAGAGCATGGCTCTGTCTTTCAGAGGGCTGGCAGCTGGGAATATCCATCCTTCCTGCCTCTGGATGTGCCAGGGCTGCAGAACCGCCCGAGCGCATCCGCGCTCCGGCTCCTCCGCAGCCTCTTCCATTGAAAAGGCGTTTCCTTGCAGGCAAAAGCCTCGAACCCCGATTAAACCACGTCTCTGCCTTGCCCTGGCCCGGTGACCTTTGTCTGTCAGGAGTGACCTCCCGCCTGAGCTCCGTGTAGGACACAGGGACATCTAATGGCAGGAGAGCAACACTGCGACGGCGCGGCTTAAAAATCACGGCCGCAGCAGCGAAAAAATTGGGTGGAAACCGCGAATTGAGCTGGGACTGTGTCCTTGCCCGCACCCCTCCAGCTCCCAGGTCCTGGGAATGGTTGTGGAATGAGATGTTGTTGCCCCAAACCTTCATGGAAAGGAAGATATGTCGCTTCCAAAAAGCCTTTATTTTTATACCCACAGCCACCCCCTGCCAGCTCGACTCTCCAGGTGTGTTTGGGTTATCACAAAGCAGCTTCCATAGAATCATGGAATCACAGGGTGGTTTGCGTTGGAAAGGACCTTAAAAATCATCTCATCCCACCCCTGCCATGGGCAGGGACACCTTCCACTGTCCCCGGCTGCTCCAAGCCCCATCCAGCCTGGCTTTGGGCACTGCCAGGGATCCAGGGGCAGCCCCAGCTGCTCTGGGCACCCTGTGCCAGGGCCTGCCCACCCTCCCAGGGAGGGATTTCTCCCCAGTATCTGTTAATGGACCCCTTTTCCCAGCCAGCTGTGCTCCCTACAAACCAGGGACAGGGCCCCTTCCCTGGCACCCCCTGCTCTCCACAGACATTGGGAGAGCCCTAAGTGCAGCTCTCTACTAGGTCTAATGTTCAGATTAAATTTTAAAGAGCATTTAATTGGCAATCACTCTGCTCTCTCCATTTATGCACATCTCCCTGGGCCGGTGCTTTTCCACGGGCAGAGGGGAAAGAAGAGGGTTTGAAAAGAAACGGGGTGGGTCTCCCCTCGGAGCCAAACCCCTCCTCTTGGAGGCCGGGGAAGTTCTGTGTTGATTCGAGAGGGATTTGCCCTGATTTTGTGGGTTTTGAAGATCGATTGTTTATGTGCATTTGCATCTTATTCCAGATGTCGACACAGGGAAAAGGCAAAACCCAGACTTGGGCTGTTCACATTCATTTTCCTTGCATTTGGGAGGAAAATAAAATGTGCTGGGACAAGCAGAACGTTCCCTTATCTTTTACTTTTTTACTTTGTTGTTGTTGTTGTTGTTCCAGCCAATTCTCAAGATTCTGTAATTACTATTTAGGTCAGGGGTTTCTAAAGAAAGTAAACCCCAAATTCCCGTGGAAGGAAGGACTGTGGCATTTCAGTCTCTTTGCCAATAAATCAGGGTTTCATCCCAATAATACCTCCCCAGGAAAAGACTCCACTTTGGCTCAATGGCAAGAGACTTGGCTGGAAAATTTGGGGTTAAGGATACACAACAAGCTATATGGGGTTTTGCCCTATCCCCAGTTTATCCCTGTGCTTATTTCAGTGTAAATTGGATTTCTGGAGTGGTGCCCTGGGTCCTGTAGCCCACGTCACAGCCAATTGTTGACAAATCCAACCCACTGCTCGCTGCCGTCCTCTTGTTTAATTTTTAATTCCCTATAATTAAGAGGAAATAAGGCAAACTTGGGGATAAAAACTGCACAGGGCTTAGTGAGGCAGCACCTTCATGCAGAATTTATCATGGACGAGGCAGCTAAAAGAGACTCAAGACCTCTCCCAATGCAAATGGGAGCATCAGTCTCCATTTCATCTTTATTTAGTCTCCCATTCAGCTTAAAGGTTATGGACTGTTTGCAAAGTGCATACTATGCTCCTGCTGCATCCTGCATTCCAGGATCTTCAGCAGCATCCCAGAATTCAGGGATCTTCAGTAGCATCTTAGGATTCAGGGGTGCTCAGCAGCTTTTCAGGCAACACAGAAAAATATGTGTCTTGGCACCTGTGCTCCAGATGCTTTTGGGTTTTTCCCCCAGTGGCAGTGGGCAGTGATACCTGTGCAGCTATTTGTGCCCAGGCAAGGCTTGGGAAGGGCTTTTCCAGGCCACAGATCCATCCTAATTTTCTTCTGGATGGAGCAGATGGAGCCTTGCACAAGATTTCCCAGGGCAGGCATCAGCCTCCCTCTCCAGGCTGGCAAACCCCATCCCTGCCCAATTCCCCTCCCACTGGAATATTGACTAACGAGCTGCAGAACCCTGCAAGGTAAGAAATGCTGCTTGGTGGGGACTGAAATAACCCAGGAAACATTGTGATTTTGGTTTTCCAACAGCAGGTGCTTGGGCAGTTCTCCTTGCTGGCCCTACAGGCAGGAGGTGCAGCAGCATCCCTGGCTTTGCCTGGACACAGTGGAAATCCCAAGCTCAGTCAGCCTGCTGGAAAATAAATCAAGAAGTGGAATGAATGAGGGAAGTCTTTTTGGCTGGATGTGGAGCTCCCCTAAAGCCTGTGGGCCTGATGGGGTCACCCTGCTGCTCACTCACCCAAAAACACACCAATACCTGCCCTTTTCCCCCCAAAAGCTGCTCCCAGCAGAACCCAGGGGTGCTGAGGATCTGCTGGGTTAAAATCTGGATAAAACAGCCATGTCCCTCAGCAGGGAGTCTCCAGCACAGTGGTCTACACAAGCACACTGGCAAAACTCGGGTGCTTTTTCAAGCAATCATGAAAGTTGTGCGGGGTATGAGCCAATTCCCATCTCTTTTAGCATCCACTTACTGTCCACGCCAAAGCTTTTTGGAAACCCTTAACTGGTAGCTTTGAAGCATTTGGGAAAAAATTGGTTTTTCCTCTTCATTGATGTACTGTCTCTTTTTTCTGCCAAAACCCACAGGGGTTTTTTTGCCAAAATAAAAACCCACTAGTGTATGAAAGCAGAGCTCATCCCCCAGGGAGGGCAGAGCTAGCAATCTGACAGAAATAGAAAAGCTTCCAGGAAATAATATCTTCAGTGCTGTTTTATCTGCTCCACCATCCTGCAGTCGGGAGAGATTTTACCAGGGTCCAGATGAGCCCAATTAAAGCTTTCTAATTTTCACAGACCTCTCCAGAAAATATGTGCTGCACAGAAGTCACAGAGACCTCGTGGAGGCTGTGTTGGTGCTCACTCCCTCTTTTGGTGACAATGACAAGCCTGGCTGTGATTTGCCGTGTCACACCCTGGGGTTTATTCCAGGTCCCACATTGCCCTCAGGAGGGTGGAGGTGTCCACCAGACCATCAAACATTTGCAAGAAATTCATCAGCTATCTGTAGTTCCTTAGGGAGGGACAGCAGACCTGTCCTGGCAGGTTTGCAGAGTAGGTAGGGATGGTGGGATTGACCCTGCTTTGCTGGAATTTTTGGGGATGAGAAAGCAAGCACACTATGGACATCCAGCTCTCCAAGGCCTGCCAAGATTTTTTCACCAAGGAGGCAGAAGAAAGCCCCTTCTACGAGATCAGGGGCAGAGTCACCTCCCCAGTGACTTGAGGACTCCAAGCAGCCACAGTCCTGGTTCCCACAGGTTTTCTGAATGCCCATCCCAGCACATTTGAGCTCTCCAGAGGAGACAGACAGGCTGGAGGTGTTTGCCATCAGCTCCTTCCCAGAGGTATGGCACACCAGGAAGGGCTTTGCCTCAGGGCAAGAAGGGCTGGCTAAACCCCCCAAACAACCCCAGCCCAACTCACTTTGAGCCCTCCTTTGGCTGAGGAAATAGAGGTGACTTTGTGAGGGGGGAGTGGAGCCATGGGGACACTCACTGCCCTCCTGGCCCGCTGTGGGTGTGCAGGAGGGTGGCACCAGCCTGGGGACATCTCCGTCAACCCAACACATCACCCAGTCCCCCAACACCAGAGCGAGAAATCTCCCAGCCTCAGCTTTCAATTAACCTTTCCCACAGGGAAACCCAGAGGTTTCCAGCCTCCCCGAGCAGGGACAGGGGAAAAGCCTGGCAAGTCTGACTTACAGCTGCTGCTGGTCTGATTTCAGAGGGTGCCAAGCTTGTTTCTCTGCCCAGTGCTCAGCGGGGCTGCGATCAGCCCAGAGGGATGCAGCTGCTCTCTCCACGGCAGCTTTCCACCCCGGGAGAGGCTCTCTGGGGAGATGGGCAGCAGGTCGGGCTGGGGAAGTCCTGCTAGGACACGTGTGTTCCTTTATGGCTCCAAAGGGAACATTTCTCATTATCTCTCCTCGCAATTTAATTAATCTGCATTCAGTAATGAACCTTGAAATTTCAATTAAAAACATCATTACTAATCAGGACTGGATTCAAAGCAGTCAAGGGCTCTTGATAGCTTTTCAGTGGCAGGAAGTTTGGGTTGGTGCGCTCGCATCTCTTTGTTTTGGACGCGGACCCACTGTGGTTTGCCTCTCCTCTGGCGCTGGCAAACCCCGGCATGAGAGGCACAGCTTGGGGTCCCTTCCAACAGAAAACCACGGGGCTCCAGAGTAAACCCCCAAAAATGAGAGTCACCCAAAAAGTCAGCAGGAAAAATAAACAAATAGACGTGTCGCCGGGGACGTCGCTGCCTGCACATGGTCCAGCGATTAAAATCTGGGGAAAGGGAGATCTGCATCTCCTCAGCCCGTTCCCGAGGCACGGGCGGCTGGCAACAAATCACAGGAGCTTCGAGATGTGAGCGCTGCCCCGGGAATGTCAGAACAACCCGACCCGAGCCAGGCATCCCTCCCCATGCCCCGCAGGGATCCTCCTCCGGCCGGGCTGCTCACGCCCTGCTGCTCCCGACTTTGTCCTCCCGGTGTCCGCACTGGAGCATCACTCCCGTGGCTGTAAAGCCTGAGGTAACTTCCCCTGGCTCCAGTAACAGCTGGGTTGTGGTCATAAATCCATGGAAAAAATAGCGAAAGTAAGCAAAGTAGGAAGGGTCAAAAGAGAAATGAATCCTGTGTACCCCTAGTTGCTCATGTTCTTTATAATGGAAAAGAATAATAAAGACAGTCACTGGAAGAGAATAAAGTTTTGGTTTGTTTCAGAGGAAAGCTACACCTCCAGCAAGGTTGCAGGAGGATGAGGAAAGCTCAGGGGGCAGGAGACACAGGAATGCCAAATGTCCTGGCAGTGCAACCTTGAGAGGGAAAACCAGAGAGAGGAAAGCAAAACTGGATTTTTATCAGCTCCCCCAGCTTTTGAGCTGTGGTTTTCACTACACTGCCGGTATGTTATTTCCCAGATGCATGATCCCATGCTGAGTGTAGCCCTCTGCAAACCCCAGCACACTGAATTATCCCACCCAAGACGTGTCTGTGGGACTATGGTCCCCTGCTCTCCAGCCCTGCACCAGCCCAAAGCCCTTCCTGACCACGCAACTCCCATATGGGAGCACAGACACGGATTATATTCCCTGAGGCCCCTCCACGAACAGTTCAGGACTGTGAACACAGGGGGAGGATGGAAGTTTGAGTACAGCTTGGTGAAGTGCAGGTAAAAGCCCCGTCACCCCAGCTGCCTCTCCAAGGGAAACAAATGGAAAAGGATAAATGGCAACTCTGGGATAAAACCCCACTTATTCCACGTGCTGTTTCCAAAGCCTGGCTAGTCTGCAGCTGGGATAATTGGACTTAAGCCGCAGAGGTGAAACTCACAGAATGAATAATTACTCGCCCGTTGCTTGCCCAGGGTCAAGTGAGAAAGGAGGGAGCATTCCGAAAGCTCCAAGTGGCGGCGTTTGTGCTGCATCCCCAAAAGGTGAGGTGCAAGCACAGGAACCCACAGCTCCAGGATATTCTCCTTCCCTGCCCTGCTCCCTGAGTTCAAATTGGGGTGGGGAGATGTCACATGTGTTCACATGCCCAGATGACAAGGGATGGAGTGACAGGACAAGGGGAATGGCTTTAAGCTGGAGGGAGGCTAAGGTTGGATTTTGGGAAGAAATCTTCCCTGTGAGGGTGGGCAGGCCCTGGCACAGGGTGCCCAGAGCAGCTGTGGATGACCCTGGATCCCTGGAAGTGTCCCAGGCCAGGCTGGACACTGGGACTTAGAGCAACCTGGGACAGTGGAAGGTGTCCCTGCCCGTGGCAGGGGTGGAATGGGATGGGCTTTGATGTCCCTTCCCACTCAAAGAATTCCATGATGACCAGCATGGCCATACCATGGCTATGGAGACACCAGGTGCCTCCCAGGCATCTCCCCAGAAATCCCAGCTGGCACACCCTGAGCATGGCCCTGGGGGGATTCAGCTTGTGCCAGGGGGGAGCTCCATCCACTTTGGGGCTTCTGCAGCTGCTTTGTGCCTTTCGTTGTGGCCATGTTCTATTTCCCCAGGAGCTGCCCACCCTTTCTGTGAGCCTGGCTGGTCTCAGGGCTCAGAGATGTTCCCTGTCCCAGAACGCTGGGGTAATTCTCAGTGGGGCCCACACCCAGGATTATAGCTTTGAAAAAGGAGGAAACACGGGAGCTTGGCTCAAAGGAACACACTAATTACCTGAGCAGGAAAAAAAGAGCCTTTTCTTTCCTGGTAGAAGGCATCTGATAAAAGCCTGAGACTAGTGGTATTTATATTAGCAGATTTTACATCCTCCTCATGTGTACTTGGACTGTAAGATATAAATCAAAGCAGGGGTTCATTCCAAGAACAGTTTATTTTTATCAGAGAAGTATGTGCCAGCAAACCAGATATTGGTATGTTGATTCTGTTGGTTAGGTGTGATTTATAACAGTTCCTATTGTTTTATGGAGTGTTTCACTTAATTTATCTGAGTCATGGGTTTAAGGGTTTTTTTGTTTTGCTCCTTTTAATATATATTTTCTTATGGGTGGTTTTGCATTTTAGCAGTTGGCTGCAGTCTTGGAGCACTTTAATGAGAAGGAAGAGCCTGAAACCACGAAAACAAATCCTAAATGGGTTTGCAATCAAACATCTCCCCCTCTAAATGGACGCGTGCGGGGTGGAGAGCAAAGCAGCACAGAGTGCTTCTCAGTCTGTCAATACTCCCTAAGCAGGGTGGGCAGCAGAGGGTGGGCAGCAGCTGCATCCCTGGGAGCACCCAGAGGCTGAGTTCCCAGGAGGAACCTGCAGCAGGGGAGGTAAAACCACAGAATCACAGAATATCCTGGGCTGGAAGGACCCTGCAGGGATCATCAAGCCCAGCTCCTGGCCCTGCACATCCCAAGAATCCTCTGTGAGTTACCAGCAAGGGAGCAGCCCAGAAAAAGGCTGAAGTCTCAGCACCTAGGCGTGCCCAGGGTCCCCTCAGCTCTCCCTGCAGCTTAGAACCAGGATCCTCGGGAACCTTCGCAGCAGAATTTCAGGAATTTCAGCAATTCCCTAAGCCTGGGCTCTGCTGGCACCTCCGTGGCAAGGAGAGTGTGCCCTGTTCGTTAGCTCAGTGCCTGCGGTTTGTAATTAAAGCAGGGAATGAGAGAGAGGATTAGAAAAAAAAAAAACCACGGAAAAAATCACCTTCTTCAAGATTTATGAGAATATAAACTCGAAGCTGAGATGTTCCTATCACCACCTACGAGGCCCAGGGGACAGCTTTGCCTTAATGTAGAGTCGGATGTTTGTCCCGGTGATGGATTTGGAAGGTGAGTGAGGAGCTCGATAACTCCAAGGGGAGCACACAGGAGCCTCAGGGCTGCCAGGCTCTGATTTCCCCACAGTTCAGCTGATGGGGGCAGTGAATGTCCCCCAGCCCTGGCCAGGGGCAGGCTGTGGAAGGGGCAGGTGGCCCTGCTCTGATGAGGCATTTGTGACTCAGGGAGAGCAAGGAAGAGCAGTGCTGGAGGCTGTGCTGCCCCAAGAACCCTAAAGCCGTGGCCAGGAGGAATCCCATCAACAGGCACCTCAGAACCTTTTATCTCTGAACCAAAAAGAAAGGTCAAGCAAACAAACAAATAAATAAATAAGTAAAAGCAGCACCAAAGAGGAATTTTTTTTTAAACACAAAAATGGAAACATACAACTTGAAGACTCCCTATCCACTCTGGAGCCAAAGCTTCTGTAAGCTGCTGCAAACTTCCCGTAAAAGCAAGGAGAGCCTTTCCCATTTTGGGTTTCTAGCCCTCCATGGGGAGTCCGCCCGCCCCTCAGAGTGAGCCCCAACTTCACTGTAGAGGAAAGAGCCACATCCATTCCAGTTAAGGTAATCTCCTGCCTTAATAATTCATGGGCTGCTTTCAGGAGAGCTCAGAGCTCTGAGGAAAGCTGAAAGCTTCTGTGCACATCTGTCAGCAGCACCAATCAGTGCCTACCTCTAGAACAGAATAAAAATCAGTGAAAGCATTTTGATTAAGTGACAGGGTCAAGTATTGGCTCTTTCCAAGCTACAGAATTCAGATCTGGCTTATTTGCACTTTTTTCCTCCCCTAAAGTCACATAATAAAAGCATAATCCTGGAGAGAAAGATCTTAAGCTGAAAGCTGTGCTACCTGGCAGATACACTTTTAACACCAGAGTGCCTTGTGGAGATTGTTCCCAAGTAGTTGTCATTCCAGGGAAAGGTCTTCGTGGATGGTTTGTGTGGCTGCTTCCATACTGTCCCCCTTCTTCACCCTCATTCCACTCTTTACTTGTCCCAATTGCATTAGTGCTGGTGGATATTATTCCTGGGGAGCCTGAAAATCACAGCTGGGAGGCTGTGAAATGGCAGAGTTTATGGAGGTCCAGCTACACCAGCTCCAGGTCTGACCCTTTACTATTTAAAGACATCCTTTGCTGTGAAAAGATCACACTGGACAGGCCTTGGAGCTACCTGGCCCAGTGGAAGGTGTCCCTGCCCGTGGCAGGGGGTGGAACAGGATAAGCTTTTTTTGTCCCTTCCAACCCAAAGGAGTCCATGGTTCCTGGTTAAGGACACACCTCTGCTGACAAGGAGGTGTTGGTTTTCTCCCTCCTTGTCCAGACACTCCTCTTTTCGTTTTCTCACCACACCCACCCCTTTTATTTTCACACACCTTTCCCCATTTTACAAGGAGTTCTGGCTTTCAGCAGGGTTTTGTAATCCTTTATGAGCCTGGGCTGATTTAACAGGATTCTCAGAGATGACTGAGGGATGCAGACAGGCATCTGGCTGGGAGAGGAAAACGTCCTGTAAAACAGCTTCTGGCTGTTTGAGAAGCTGGGCTGAGTACCCTCAAGACACAGGCACGGCCTGACACACCACTGGGGCTTTGGGATCCATATTCCAGGGGACAGGAGGATCCCAGGTAACTGTCCCAAAGGATGTTGGTTATGATGAAATTCGAGCAGCCATCGGAGTGGCACATGCAGAGCAGCCTTTGAAGTTCATGGGAACTCCTCTGAGCTCCTCCCAGGAGGTTTTCCCCATCAAGATCCATCTCCCAGAGTCCCTGCCCGAGGACAAATGCCATGCTCCTACAAATCTTCCATGTTCCCAGAGACCTTGATTGCTGCCTGCTAGCCCCTCATGTCCCAGCCAACATGGGATTTCTGGAAGCAGCACATCGTGGCACCAGGATAATTGTGTCTAATTACACCAAAAGCCTCCACGAACCTCTCCGTGTGGCTCTGACTCCCTGTCACACTCGCAGACACTGTACTTTTATTTCAGGCAGCAGAGAATAATCCTGCAGTCAATTACTCCCACTTTCGGCCTTTGTGCACTGCCAGGTATTTCAGACAGCATGAAAGACACTCTTAAAATATTCTGAATGACTGCTCCAGGCTGTTGCGAGCAAGTACTTAATACAATGCACAAGGAAAAAAAATAAATCTCTCTTTTCACTGAAGGAGTCAGTGGGCTGCATCCGTGATGAGGCAGGAGCTGATCCTGCCCAGCACTCAGGCTGGGGAGTGAGAGGGCTCAGTACAAGGGGTTGGTGCTGCTGAAACAACATCCACTGACACTGCACAGTTCAGGGCTACGCTGAATTAGTCCAGTGATGATGCTCCTTTTTAATTTCACCTGCAGCAGAGGCAGAAAAAGAGCCAGGAAAGGAACAAGTAGCTCAGAGGCAGCCAGGGCCAGAGCCGGGAGGTGTAGAATCCTGCTGGAATAGCTCTGATAAACACTGATTTTTATTTTTTCAGGCAGTAAAAATCACTGAGTTCCTCTCCCAGCAAAGGCAAGGAGACACACGGCCCCATACAGGGCGAGCAAGGCACAAATGCAGAGCCACAAATGGCTTTTTTAGCAGAAGATGCAGCCTTAGCTTGTTGGTTTAGCACCTGCATTCCAGCCCCACTGCTGGGAGCCAGCAGAGATGGTGAGGCCACCACTGTGCCCCCAAATGAACCCAGGCTCCATGAGAGTCCCATCCAGTGCTCTCTCCATTGATCCCCACTGCTTTGCCCCCTGCTGCAGACATAGATGTCCCAAAGCCAGGCTGAGGGATGCAGGAGGGTGGGATTGGTCACACAGCAGCTACCAAACCTCCCCTTTCAGACCTGACACCTTCTCTATCTTCTTGTGATGAGGAGAGGGATTGAACAGGTGGTGTCCTGAACCCCAGCCAGGAACGGGCCTGACCCCAAATTGTCCTTCAGCCCCACAGCCCCCCAAACACACAGCAAGAAATTCTGGTCAGAAGGTCAGCAGCAAGTGAGGCCTTTCCTTTTGAAAGGAGGTGGGAAAATTCAGAGGCCTTTCAAAGTGAGCAGAAAATGTCTACTTTGAAATGCCTCTTGCCATCACTTCAAAGAAAATACTGAAGTGTCAGCTCTGTGGCTGGGTGTGCAGGTAACCTCTCACACCACCAAAACCTTCTGACTCCCTCTCCAAGATGCTATAAATAGTTTTGTGAACAATTAGCAGCTTTCGGGGCAATCTGCAGAAAATCATAATCCACAGAAAATCTATAGAATCAGCTTTCCCAGCTGCAACAGCAAAGGTCAGGGGAAGATCCAAGCAGCAGGAGGCCTGGCCCTTGGGATGGGTGGCAGCAGCAGTTCTGCAGCCTGGAGATGCTTCCATGGGGTGATGCCAAGGCTGTGGGTGCAGGGCAGCAGCTCCCCAGCAGCCTGCAGCACCCACTACAGGGGCACACGTGCTCCTGTGGTTAAAATGCCTGGCAGCCAGCCCGGCTGAGGCTCCCCAGCCGTGCATGTAATGTTTTATCCATGCTGGCTGTTGGACCAGAGAGGATCTGTTACCTGCCTCTACAGCTGGCCACTGCCCCAGAGCTGTGATGACACAACCTGACAAGGAGTTTGCTCCTTTCTCACCCCTGCAGCATCCAGGACTTGCAAAACTGACTTCTCAAGCCAGAGTTTGCTTCAGCCTTGAAACAGTTTGGGGACCAAAAGCATGGATGGAGGCTGAATCATAGAAACACAGAATGGTTTGGGTTGGAAGGGACCTTCAAACTCATCCAGTTTCAGCCCCTGCCACAGGCAGGGACATCTTCCACTAGCCCAGCTTGCTCCAAGCCCCATCCAACCTGGCCTGGAACACTTCCAGGGATGGGGCAGGCACAACTTCTCTTTCTGGTGATCCCCAGTGCCAGGCAGCTGGGCCTAAAGTAGTTTCTTTCTGTAGTCATTCCAAGGGTGACCTATGTCGATTTGGCTCAGGAGAGCCTCAGGAATTTATGTCCTTTGAATTCCCTCTCTTGCATCACCAGGTCCTAAACTGGATGATGCAGACAGCACTGAGCTGATCTGGGTCTGGGACTGTTGGAGATCACCAGTGGCAGGGCTGCTCTCAGTCCCTTCCTCCCCAATCTCCTACTGATCCCTGGGATTGCCCCAAACCCCCAGGAAACTCTCCCTACATGGGAGAGACCAGTGCAGGCCTGGTCGATTCCTCCTCTTGAATCTTGTCTGGGACAGGGAGATGGAGCCTCCAGTGCTGGTCAGGAAGGAGAGGGCTACACTCCTGGAGAGTGCTGGCCCAAGGACAGTGGTGGTGGAGTGACAATTTCCAGGATCCAGACGAAAGGGGACGGAGCTTGGCCCATGCTCTGCTCTGGGTCCATCAGAGCTATCGTTCTGCACAAGAAATAGAAGGGACTTATTCCAGAAATGCCTTCTCTTCCTGCCTGGCACAGCTGGGATGGGCCTGCCCGCCACATCGGGCAATTGGGATGGCTCACTGCTCTCGGGGCTGTGCAGGAGCACACCCTGCCAGCTCTTCCTTCCAGGCAGCACTTCCCTTTACAAAAGTCACAGGGGGAATTGTTTCCCTGGGAGGTTTCCCCCTGATTTGACACAGAAAGCCTGGCTGTGATTCTTCAGGGGGGGACATTTGGCATTGAAAGCCACTGGGGAATAGTTCACATGGGTGAAAGCCCAAAAGGAGGAGAAAAAGGCCCTACCTAGGGAACACAACAGGATGGGATGATTTCCTGGGCAGATGGTGATTCTTCAAGTTTCCATCCCCCAAAAGCCAGACGAGTTTGCTGTGTCATCTCTGAGCGGTTTGAAGGCAGTGGATGTTTGTGCAGCGCTCCTCGCAGAGCCTGCTGGTAATCAGGTGCTTTATTTTGGGTGGGATGGTCTCTTTTGGTGCTTCAATCACACCATCTTCACCCTTCTTTTCCACACCTTTAATCTTCCCACCCTTCCAAATGAGCTGTTTTCCCTTCAAGTATCTCCATCCCCTTCCACTCAAAACTGTATCAACCTAACGACTAACGAGCAATTAATGCTCATTGGAACGCTGCAGTTGACTCTTCTTTACATCAGAATCACTCACTATAAAAGGCACATTGCCCTGTCCATTTAAAATGCAGGTTATTATCTCTTTTTCTGCTGCTTGCTGTTTTTTTCAGGTGAACAATATGAGCTCATCCTCGTTTCTGACCCAGTGGAGTATTGCAGGAGAGGAGCCACCTGCAATCAAAGGGAGCAGATGCCTATTCCCTGGTCAGGAGGAATTACCAGGAGAGGTCTGAGCCTTTTTGGTGTCACATGGAAAATCAAGCGTGGAGCAGTTCATGGAGAGCAAAGAGCAGAATGCCTTTTTCTGGCATCGTGATGGGGCACAGCGATGCCCAGCCCTCCAAGAGCTGCCACTCTCTTGCCAGGAGGTGCTGGGAGGCTCTGGTTGAATGCAGGCCATGAGGAGGTGTGCAGGCTTGTGATGGAGGGTTGGGAAGTGGAAAAGGAGGCTCCCTAACTTGTCTGAGGTTTGTCGTGTTATGGAAAGTCACAAACTTCCCAACACTCTGGTATTTTATGTGTTCCATGTTGGGAGAGGCAGCATGGCAGACAACTAAAGTCATGACAGGAGACACCAGAGCTGGGTGATCCTTTTCCTAGACCAGACTTGCTCCAAGTGACCTTCTGGTATTCCCAGAATTCGGTTGCTCACTGTTTTAGCCCCTTGGTGGAGTGACAATAAGCTTCTCTTTACACAATTCCTCCAAAACACTGGGGTAGTGGGAAAGTGCCATTTTGAAAACTACCAATGTGGCTTTGGAGCTGCAATCTGGCTTCCAAAAGCCTTTTAAACAATCAGCATATGGAGACAGTGGACAGGTCCTCCAGATGTGAAACCTCCCAGTGAGCAACTCAGTGTCCCTTTGCTGAGGGGTGACAGAGGATTCCAGCAATGCCTGCAGTTTATGCAGCAGGGAAAAGGGGGAACGAGCTGTGCATGTCTGGTCCTGCACTCCTGGATCCCAGACTGGAAATGTCCATGACAACAGAAGACAAACACAGCAGCAAACATGTAAATACGTACGTGCTCTGCTGGGTACTGGACAGAGCAGGGAAAATGTGGAATTGTGGTGGCGCTTTTCACCACAGATTCATGAAACTCAGGGATTTTCCACTCTGGATAGACTGGGAGCCTGCAAACCTAAAGAATGTGGGGGCAACTGCTGTGGGGTACCAATTCTAAGTGTTCAGTGTGGGGATTTGCCAGTCTGTATATTCTTCCCATTCATCAGCTTGGAAACTTGACCTGTTAAAGGCAAATTTGGAAATGAAATTGCTTCTACATTTTATAAAAAGGGGAGAAAAAAAAAGGGGGGGGGCAGGGGGGAAGAAAACAAAATCAAAGAGAAATCAAACAAAAAAAAAA
>VYXF01004760.1:42190-110529 GCA_013397295.1 Polioptila caerulea
GGGCAGGGGGGAAGAAAACAAAATCAAAGAGAAATCAAACAAAAAAAAAAAAGTCACAGAATCATTTATTACCATGAGCCATCTCTTCAAAATGTGGGTGTTCAGCACCTGGCACTCTATTTTCCACGGATATACAGCAGCACAAGGCAGGATTGTCTCTGGAGCCACTCGAAGGGGAGTGTCAGGACCAGGCTGCTCTGAAAAAAAGGAGAAGAGAAAGGAGAAAATGATAGGGAAGAATGGCAGGGCGTCTAACACTTTGCATCTAATGCCTCCACATGGCTGCAAGTGCCGTGGCAATTTGGCCCTGATAACACGGATGGAGGGATGTTGCTAACATATTGCTTCCTTGTCAAATGTCTCACTGGTTTTGCAGCCAAGTCTCCTGCCAGCGAGGCCGCAGCAGCGCCTCTCCTCTACTTTCATATGCAAAGAGGTTGTTAACTCAATTGCCAATAAAATTCTAGTGGGTGGAGAGGAGGACATCTGCCTGTCTAGTCCTGTGCTTGCCAACATGGTTCTTTTATTCCTCCAGAAGCCGCGAGCTCCGATTCGAGCTGGTATTTTGACAAGCATTTCTGTTTTCCTGACACAATGGGCAAAGTGGGCACAGATCTCGCATGCCACTCGGAATATGTTTTCGGCGCCGTGATTTGCATCCCTCCCCGGCTGCAGCAGCCTGGACACCGGGGTTTGGTCTGAGATGGAAATGTGCCGCCTCTCTGCTTGTGACCGTGCGGGGACAGTGCGGGGACAACGCTCTGCAGGGGCCACAGGGCTTGGAGGGGCCGTGGAGGAGGGAGGAGAAGGGATGGGGATGGCGCTGAGGCAAACGAAGTTGTCACACCAGGAATGCACGGTCCCACTCACGTTAATGACACAGCTCGGGGCTGCTGCAATCCCAGGGAACCAACTAAGCCAGGCTGCAGCCCCCTGAGGATGCTGCTCCAGAGAAAAGGGGGCTGATGGGGCATCTGTGCTCTTGGCACAGCCTCAAATCCGCCCTCGAGTGGCACTGCAGCTGAAAACAAAAGGTACCCAATGGCTGGAGGAGGCAGCCTGATCTACCCAGGAGTGAGGCAGGTGGGCTTCATCCCCTGGGACTCATAGCCAGCTTCTCCCAGTGCTTTCCAGACCTAAATTCCAGGTAATCTCTGCTTTCCTGCCTAAGGATGAGCCACCCCCTTTGCAACGTGGTTCAGCCTGCCAGAGCTGAGCAGCCACAGGGAATTCTGCAGGAATTCTCAGGCACATCAGACTGTACAGATGGCCAGAGCCAGAGCCTCTCAGGTATCACACAGGGCACAATCAGGTCTCCTCCACCCTCCTCTTCCCCTGGCTCGCCCTGCGTGTCAACCCTGCTGCCAAGCCTCATAAATTATCCCTCAGCTCTCCGAGCACCGCTCCACCGAGGGCGGAGAGCCACGGTCCAACTGCTCCTGCAGCTGCCCAAGGGCACAGCAGCCACACTGCTGCTCTGCCTGCACCCCCAGAACAGGAAACCTCCCATGGGGGGGACCACAGACCTAAAGGATGGCTAATTTCATGCCTTTTAAATCACAGTCCCTTTAGCACAAAAAAACCCCAACCAAACAAAAAAAAAAAAAAAAAAAAAAAAAAAAAAAAAAAAAAAAAAAAAAAAAACAAAAAAAATTTTTTTTTCCCCCGGGGANCAAACAAAAAAACCCAGAGAAGTTTCTTATCTCCCTGGGGAATGTTTCGAGACTGGAGCTGTTTTATTATCTGGGTTAGTTTGACATCCGAGAGGAGAAGATTGTGATCTGAAATCTGCAATGAGAAGGGGGTTCATCCTTCCCTGTGTTCATAAATAAATGACCAAGAAGAGATATGTGTCACTTTGTTTTAATTTATTGGGCTGAAGGTTCATCTAGAGAACAAAAGATCAGGAATTTATTGTCTTGTTAACTGTCTGGAGGCTTTTAATAAGGTGCCGTGTTACTCTGACCATCTTACCATTCTGTAATTTGATTATCCAGACGTTCTGGTTCTTAATTGATAGTTAATTTGAATAATGTGCAAAGAATTGAATGATGGAAAGGAGAAAGAGAAACAGATGGTTGGTCTATGCAGCTAGAAAACATTTCACGGGGGGAAAAACCATCACATTTGGAGCATAACAATATACTTTGTTCATCTCTGGTAAGAGACAATGGCATATGTTGTGGCTCATGTCTTCAAACTTTTGCCCTGGTAACATAAAGGAAGGGGAAGACGCTGCGGCTGCAGCATGGAAAGGTGGATGGCAAAATGTGTGAGGGCTGGAGAGCCAGCAGATGTGGAATCTGGCACTGCCATCCCTGGAAAGGAGAGCTCTGGGCCACGCCATCTGTTGGACATGGTGCTGGTGTGGACAACTTCAAATCCCAGTTTTCCTTTGGTGTGCAAAGTGGCTGAGGACAGAGAGATACAAAGCTCCAGCATCAGGGGCTCTGTGTGGTTGTTCAGAAGGGATCTGTGTATTTAATGTTCTCAGGTTAATTCCTTGCCTCTCAATGTGTCACAAAGAAGATGCAACTCCAGAAAACAGAGAGCAGGGGAAATAGCACTGAAATGCCACCATTTTCCTTACCCACTAAAACACCACTCTCTAAAGCCTCACTGCCCCTCCCAGCCCCTTATTCCCACCTTCAAAATTCCCACCAAGGAGCCACGGGCAGCTGCTCCTGACCCTCTCCCTTCATCCCCCAACATTCCAGGCTCCTAATTGGGTGTTTTTCAAATCATGACCCCCAGAACTCTTCCTTCCGGGGTTTCTGAGGCTCCTACAACAATGAGCTTTATGAAAGCATATTTTCCTGGAGCCTACACCCACTTTTTTTTTTTTTCTTTCTTTCTGAAGGGGTGTTACTTAAATGTATTCATTCCTCCTTCAAGGGCAGAGTATACTTATGGAGACAGCAGAGAGAGTTATGGCTGAAGGTAATTCAGATGCCAGGAGGGAAATAGGAACAAACAAGCAATGTATTTTCTCCCATCCACCCACGGATGTCAAAGGCCCAATGTCCTTACCTCACCGGAAAAATGAATCAAGAGCCCACAGACATGTTTGCTTTATTCTTTGAACAGTGCCACACTGGTTCTGGCTCTGAAAGCAGCAAAGCTCTCTGCAGAGTGCTCTTCCCTTCCCTCCTCCGAGCTAAATCACATTTTGCATGTGGAGGATGTGCAGGAGAACTTATCCCTACACCCTTATGTCCGAACCAGTGCCCAGTGCTCAATCTCTGTTCGTGAGCTGGGATTTCAAAAGAGGTCCAGCCGAGGTGAGCAGATTGGCAGGGGGATGCCCCAGGTAAAACATCAAACACAATCCGTTTTGGTAGGGCCTACAGAAATCATTCCTTCCATTTCTTCTGACTTTCCGACACCTCCAGTGGAGTAAGGAACCAAAAATCCTGATTAAAGAGGCTCTCATCCATGCAAATGGATTGCAATGGTTTTTAAAGGAGTTAAATTTGCAGCCTGAACTACTTGGCAGAATCTCTGAAATCATTATTCTTTTATTCATAGCAGTAATAAATAATAATAAACCTAAACATCCCAATGGTCCCCACACCTCCTGCATCTCCCTAGCTGCAGATCTCAAACATGAATAATAATTACAGCTTATCAAATCAGCCCATGATTAGAGACAACAGAAAGACATTTCATATTGTTAACTTCCTTGCACAAGAGAGAAAAAAAAATCAGGTCATAGGGGTATTAAAAATTTATATCATAGCATTTGACTTGACTCATCTCTTAAAAAGGAAAAAAAAGCCAGCATGTATTATGTATTTAGGCAATTCCTTTTAAACTCTCTCCCGAATGAGCACAAGACAGGGCAATAACTTGATAGATGGATGGCTCCATCCAGCCTGTGTGCATATTTTATACACACACGCACGTGCAGACACTTACTGGGCACTCACACCTACCTAAAACATCACATACATACACAGAGAGAGGTGAAATTCTATTTATAGCTTTTAGCTGAAGGCAGATGCAGAGCTAATGTTTAAAAAAGAAAAAAAAAATCCCTACACAGAGATAGCATCTCATTTAAATCTGGCAGCTTTGGAAGAGCAACTTTTTTGCCAATTTTTTGTGAAGTCGCAGCAACCTCAGCAGAGCTTGGTTCATTAGCTGCCTGATTCCTGTTTGTGTTTGTTGCTTGTGTTGTTTGTTTATCTTTCCTTGGGTCATTTTTCTGGCTTTTGTGGTCCAGAAAATACCTTGACAAGGGAAAAAAGCAAGTCCTTGATGCTGTAGAGCACAGAAGAAGGAACGGAATAAATCAAGTCAAGCAAGAGGCTGAATTCCCATCTCATCTCTCAGGAGAGCATGATATGGAACCAGCTCCTGCTTGGATGATTTTAAGGACCCACATTGTGCCCTGTTCACCTGCTGGGGCTGCACATTTGCTCTGGGCAGGGGAGCCCTGCAGGAGTCCCAGTGGGCAGGTTCCATCCCATCCCACCTCATCCCATCCCATCCCATCCCATCCCATCCCATCCCATCCCATCCCATCCCACCCCCTGTCCTGCCAAGGATTTGCTCAAGCACCTGCCCAGGTCAAGGGGAAAATGAGCCATTTTAGTCCAAGCTGCCCAAGGCTGCCTTGATCTTGGTGCCCACTCGAGCTGATGGAAGAAAAAGCCTCCAAATCCCTCTGGATGCCTCCCAGTTCTTTAGATCCTGGCTCAGAGTTTTCTCCAGCCCATTATATCTGTTCTAAAACCTAACCAGGATCCTCACACCATTCAGAAAAATTCTTCCACATGTAACCATGCAAAAACTCCCTTTTTATGAGAGATGCGGTTCTGCGTCCAAGGGTGTCAGCACCACATCTCTCCAAAATGCTGCTGGAAATCTTGGAAAGGCAGAGACCGCAGAGTGCTGCAGAGAATGTCTGTGTGCACATGCCCTGGCACCAGCCTGCTCTTTTTCAGGAGAGGTCAGCACATTTACATAGATGCTTTAATAGAGCAGTCGCCAAAAACTCCTCTAAGATGTTTTGAAAGCTTAAAAAAAAATAAAAAACCAAAACCCTCACATATATTTTTTTTCAACATCTGCAGTCAATGAAAGGAGAGATGCAAATCTGCTGTCATTTGCATGCAAATTTTTTTACATCAAATCAGTGACAGAATGCACAATAAACACACTTTAAATTGAAATATTCCACGTTCACTTCCTCCTAGCCTTGCCTGCAGCTGGGATTCAATTTTCATGCATGGCTCCACACAGGTGACTGTCCTCCAGTGGCTCTGAAGCCAGGAAGAGTGTGGGAAAGATGGAATTACAGAGGCAAAGTAATTGCAACCAGCTCATGACTCAAAACCCAGCTGTCATGAGAGAGAGTAAAAATGAAGGTTCTTCAGAAATAAATGCTGTTGAAAGAGTCTGTATCTGTCTCAAAGCCTAAAGCATCCTTTATGATAATCACTAACATTTTGATCACAGGGAAATATGATAATCGCTCGTCCCGGAGTCCACGCAATCAGGAATAATAGCAAATATCTCTGTAAGGCTTGTTTGCTGCAGGCTTTGAGCAGCTCAGCCTGTGCAGGGGAGGGCAGCGCTCCCAGCATCACTGCGGGGCTGGGCCAGGCTGGGCAGCCAGGCTTGAGTCGCGTGGAAAGAGCAGCAGGGCTGGAACAGAGCTGGGCTGCCCCCAGGGCCCACAGTCACCCTTCTGTGCCCTATGGCCGGCCCAGTTCCAGCTCCAGGCCTGTACATCCCCATTCTCCACCTATTCCCATCTCCACCCCCAGCCCTGTATCAAGTCCCAACCCCATCTCCATCCCTAACTCCACCTCTATTCCTATCTCCATCCCCATCCCCTTCCCCATTCATATCCAACTTCATCTTCATCCCTATCTTCATCCCCATCCCAATTCACTTCCCATCTCCATCCCTGTCTCCATCCCCAAACTCATCTCCACCCTATCCGCATTCTTCATCCTCATCCACTTCCCCATCCATCCCTATCTCCATCCCCAACTCTATCCCCATCCCCATCCCCATCCCCATTCATCATCTTCATCCACTTCCCCATCCACTTCCCCATCCATCTCTATCCCCATCCCTATCTTCATCCTCTTTCTCTTCCCATCTCCACCCCTACCTCCATCCCCAAACTCTTCTACATCCCTATCCCCATCTCTATTCTTATCTCCATCCCCATCCATTCCCATTCCCATGTCCATCCTCATCCATCCCCATCTCCCTCCTCCACTCCCTCTCCATCCCTTCCGGAGCCTGCTGGTTTCAGCAACGTGCTCCAAGTTGTAGCTGGTGCTTCACTTTTCCTACCAGGGAAAACCCTTCCTGCTGTCTGCCCAAAACTCTTCCTGCTGTAATTTAAACCCTCTCCTTCTTGTCATGTGTAGTCAGCTGAATATTTGTCTCCAGCAGCTCCCCCCCCATCCCCATGGCACTGCACACCCACTGAGTCCATCCCGGCTTTCCAAAAAAACGCCCATTCACTGGGAGGGCAAACCAAAGGAAAGGCTGGGAAATCAATCCTCTGTGTTTTAACAGCCCAAGGCCAGCTGGGAACCCTTTGGGTGCCTGGGTGTGTTGCTCCCTGATGCTGTGGGAGCAGGGCAGGCTGCCAGGACTGGTCTCAGGCACGGGGCTGGAGGAGTGGGAGTGTTTGGAAGTCACCGGGATCTGTCTCGGCCCCTCAGCAGCTCGGCAGCAAAGCTTCACCGTGACTCACACACGCTGTTAAAAGCCACATTTTCCTCAAAATTGCTCTACCCCAGCGAGGCTGCAAAGGCACTTAGGGCCCGTTAGGGAGATCTCCCTGGAAGTTAAGCACCGAATCCGCCTGCCTGTGAGGAATGAGATGCCTTGTGAAATCCAGCCTCGGGCACTCCTGAAAGCCCAGGTCACTGCGGACACAGCGCTGCACACACCTTCCCGTGCTCGCTTCTGCACGTGGCAAAAACCTCCGAGCCCGGGGAAGCATGGAGGGCACATACGGGAGAAATCCCAGAGGAATTCCCCCAAAGCCCCATTGCTGCTGCCCACTTGTTGAGCCACTGCATGTGTATTTTTAAGGGAATTTCTCCAGATTGGCAGAATTGCTGAAAAAATCCCAGCCCTGAAAGGGTCCCAAATGTACCTGATTCCTGTTTTTTTGCAAGAGGAAATAAATGTCCAGGATAGAGCAGTGAGGTGTGAAGGAGCATCACCTGCCTCTGCAGTAATGAACGTGCTCTCCTCAGCACTTGCTATCCAAAGGCCATGTAAAATACAGAATGGCTGAGCTACTTCCTTTTCCTTTTTTTCTCTCCCACGAAATTAAAAGTCCTTCTTGAGACCCCCTTATCTGGCAGGTGAGGGGATGATTGGAAATGCCCTGGCAGAGCTGACATGCCCAGAGATATGGCGAGGAGCAGCAGGAACATCTCAGAGACACGCACAAACTTAATAAATGCTGGGGGCGAAATCTAATAATCGTTTTGCTGTCTCAACAGCTCCTGAGCTGATAGAAGAGACACTCATTTTTCACTGTGTGTCCACTGTTCTTTAACCCTGTGAGAGCTCCCATAAAACACCCACGCTCCGACGTGTCTTGAGTCAGCAGCACATCTGCCCAAGGCCTCCCTGGCAAACCTCAGCAGCTGCCTCTGGAAAAGCCCAAATGCAGCCGGCTGTGGGTCAGCCAGAAAATATTTCCTCCCTTGCTTATGTGCCCAGAGGGTGTAAAAATGCTATTTGTGGCCTTCTCCCACCTTTTCTGTTAAAAATAAAGCTTGAGTGCTGCTCAGGGCTTTCTGGAAAACAATCAGGAAAGTGCTGGCACCAAGAATTTGGAGGGAAGCAGGCTGTGTCCGTCTGGTGCTTCACTCCCCGTTCCCATTTCCCCTCACATTTGTTGGGCAAGAGCCTCCGAGGTTGAAATCCAGCATCTGGGTGCCAGGACAGGTCCCCATCACAGATATCCCACAGGACATGGCAGGTGGAGCCTTTGCTCTGGAGATGTGCCAGCACGGGCAGTTATTCCGGATGAGGCACCATAAAAGCAATTCCAGCTCTATTTCCTCGTGCATGAGCAGGTTCCCCTGCCCTTTGGCCTCCCATGGAGTTTGCATTTTTATGGTAAAGCTTTTTTAAAAAAACTGTTGCATAACCCCGAGCACGGGGCCCCGGTCGGCTTGGGGATGGCGTGGCTGGTTATCCGTACAGAGGCTGTGGACAGATCCTGGATGGATGTGTGGAGGATGGACACAGGGCCACATAGGCTTTCCCACCACTCATGGAGCCACCCCGCACCATGGATTTGGGGTCACCAATGGGGTTATTTTGGCTCAGAATTCCCCAGTCTGTGCACAGTGCTGGCTCATGGTGGGTGTGATTCCATAGAATCATGGAGTCATTGATGTTGGAGAAGGCTTCAAGTCCCACCATGAACGAGAACCATCATGTTCACCAATAAACCATGTCCCCAAGTGCCACATCTACTCCTTCTTTGAACTCCTCCAGGGAACAGTGAGTCAATTCCAGGTCCTGCGTGACCCCTGCCTGCATCTCCCATGAATGGTAGGGAAGAGGCAAAGCCCAGCATGGAGAAATCCAAGCAGCTGGAGCCGAGACAAAAAAAAAGATTTTTTTCCCCTTTTCCAGGAAAGGGCTTTGCAACCTGACTGCTCTTGTATTTGTTTATTAAACACAGGTTTGGGAAGGAAATGCCTTGCTGTGGTGACAGGCCTCGTTTCCAAGGTTATCCCAGAGCACAAGGCAAGACAAGAACCATTTTTCATCCCAATAATTAGCGAGAGCACATTAGCAGATTAGCATTAAGCAACATTTACATACTGTGATGTGGTCCTAACCAAATTAAGAGCTTTCTCTGTCACCTTGCTCAGCACCTTGCAGTAAACGGGACTGCGCTCTCAGTTCTGCATCAGATCAGCAGGTTTATGAATTTGCTTTCCCTGCTTCTTATCGCATCCCAGAGGTAAATTTAGGAACAACCTCCCTCCACCTCCTGGGATTCCTTGGGTTGGCTCATCACTGGCAGCAGCTCAAATCCTCTGGCAGGGACTGGGCATGGAACGGTCACAGAGCATTCCCAGGTTCCTCAAAGCACCTTCCATGTAATGCCCCACCTCCCCTTCCCCTCCTCCCCTCCAAAAAATCCAACCCTGAGCAAAGCCACTCCCAGCTCCTCCACAGCCATTTCCCAGGTTCCCAGACTTAACTGTCGAGGCTGCAGACACATTTATTATCTTTTTTTGCCTTGCCATCTGGCATTTCTGTATCAGAAGATTATATCTATATCTAACGGGGGGGAAAATCTCTCCCTATAACAGTTGTAGAAGCAAGGAGGAGAAAAAAATGCATTGGAAAAAAAAATTAAATCCCGTGGACCATATGGAAGATTTTTTTCTTAAGTGATCTATCTTAAGCAATTGGAGGTGTCACAGCAGATCCCAGGCTGGCTGGGAGAGGAGCAGGGTGCCAGCGTCGGGCTACCTGAGCCACTGCCACTGCCTGAAACAGGCCGGGAGCGTGGGCTTCCCCTCTCCTCTCCCAAAACGGGGGCACAGAGGCAAGCGAGAGGGAACAAAGCAGGACAGCTTGCGGCACGCCGAGTGAACCAGAGCAATGGCCTTTCTTTGCCTTTCGGGGCTTTATCATCGCGCGTCTTGCGAAAGCGAGAGGTGTGAACCCGCCGTGGAGCCCGGCCAGGTTTGCAGAGCCTGCTCCGTGCCTGCCCGCGCCGGGGAGAGTGGAAAATTACCGGCTTCTCCTCCCAAGGCTGCCACCCGGGCCTTGGCAGGGCGAGGGAATTCAGCGCTGCCACGGCCCGCTGGGCACCGAGCGGAGCCAGCGCTGCCACCGCATCCTGCGGAGCGCGGGGTGGGGACCCGAGTGTGCCCAGGGGACCGCGGTGTGCCCAGGGTGCCCTCGGCTCGGCAGGGTGAGCACGGCCCCTTCTGGCTTGGCACGGTGGCTCCATGGTCACCAAGAGCACTCTCTGCATCCTGCAGCTGGGAGAGCGCATGGAGATGAAGCGCAGCCAGCAGCACCCGGGAAAAGCCCTGGTGGGAAGGTGGAAGTACCAGCAGGAGATGTGCAGGTTCTCCTTTCGCCCTCGGCGCGCAGGGGAGCAGCTGCCGTCGGGAACGGGGCACCGCCGTTCCCAGCCTAGAGTCCGGCTGGGAAAGCGGCTCCCACCACGTCCTGGCAAAGCAAACGGGCTCCGACCGACACGGCACAGGCAGCCCGGCCCCATCCTGCTGGGACGGGGTAAACAAAGGAAATACCACAAAATCAAACAGCATCACTGCCCAGGGCACAGCCAGCCGTCTTCCACCACTCCTCTCAGGAAAGGCTCCTCGACTCTTCCCTTTTTCCCCCTTACACCATTGGTGCTCTTGCCTCTGGGAATCAGTTCAGCCCAGTATTTATTCTACCCTCAGCCCCACAAATTCCCCCTGAGTTTTAGCAGTGCCAACCAGAGCCATTCCCTTCTTGCTGTAATCTGCACTGGCCCGGGAAGATGTTTGCTGATGTAGTGGAGGGAGGGAGTGAAGCCCCAGCTGCTCTCCACTCTTCCTGCTGTGAAAGTTTATGCTGTGGAGTTATTTTTACCAGGAAATCCAGCTGTGGTCAGAGCTCTTCTGGCAGCTGCCCAGCCCTGGGGGTGAGGAGCACCAAAACTCATTGTTCCAGCATCCCACACTGTGCTGACCTCCCTGTTGGGTACCCTCTCTCTGCCCCCCACATCCTCCACACCAGCATCCCTGCAGAAAGTCCCATGGGACAGGGACGTACCAGTGACTGCCCCCGGAGCCGCTGTCCCTGCCCATCCCACTGCAAACACCCACAGTGTCACCTCTGCCCTGGGCCATGTGCCACTGACAACAGCCAGCGGGCCTGAGTCACCCAGGGTGTCTCGTTGGGGCTTGACTGTGTCACCCCGGATTCTGGGGAGAGGTGGAAATCAGCCAAGGGGCAGAGAGGCAGCTGAACAGCAGCAAGATCATTTAAAGGGCTCCAGCCTCCTCTGCTCTGTGCCAGGAACACAGGAGCCCCACACTGAAGGGTATCCCCAGCCCAGCCCACCACTGCCCCGTGCTTGCAAAGATGCAGAAGTCAGCCAGGTAAGGAAAAAATTTCCATTGATGTCTCTCCATGGTAAAAATCCTTTTGGAAATGAAGAATAAAAATGAAAGTCCTGCTACCAAGCCAAGGTTGGTTGTGATCCATCCTGCACCCAGGGAGAGAAGATCCCTGCGGGGGTGCACCCTGTTAAACCTGCTCCCGCAGGTCTGGGGCTGAGGAAGGGGAATTGCCAGGCTGACTTAGCAAACCTGGTAAGAAAGCCCTCAAAACCAACTTGTTGTCCCAGCAGAAATGTTCCTGAGGTTGCTTGTGGCTTGCTTGTTTAGGCTTCTCCCTCCTCCCAAAGGTTGCACCTGGAGCCTGCTCCATGCTCTAAACCCCCCTCTTCAGGGTTACTTGGAAAGTTCTCACTGTGGAGAGCAGGACACTCATTCTTGCCTTGACCGCTCTGCAGAAGCCTCTCCAAACTCACTCATTCCTCTCCTGGGTTACCTTCGTGAAAGTTTCCAATATTTCCCATCCCCAATTTGCTCTGGCAGCCCCAGCAGGGAGTCCCCTGCCCTTCTGCACCCAGATTCTCTTTTTCCCACCTGCCCTTTCATTAGAAAAGCCCTCTCCTCTGGAAAATCCCAAGCTCAAAAATCCCTGGCCCCAGCTCCTCCGGAGCTCCTCCATCTTTGCAGGTTTGGGTGGGAGATCTCCTTCCCCACCAGCATCCTTGCTCTGCATTGGAACTCCCCATCCGGCACACTCAGGAATTGAACCCCATGCCTGTGAATCCTTGCCCGGCAGAGCTGCTGTTCTGCAGGAAAATAATGGAATGAGAGAAACAAAAAGGGATGAGGGAAGGATGGATGTCAGCTCAGGAACATCTGAGTGGAAATGAGAGCTGGCAGTCACCAAGGTTCTCAGTTCTTTATCTGTTATCTGTTTCGTTAGATTTTATTTTTGTTCCAGGAAAACTGGGGGGAAAAAATGTATCTGAAGTCAAATAAAACATTTTCTTTTGCTAAAAGGGAAGGATTTAATCTCTGCCTCAGCATTAGAATAATTTCCATTTCAAAAGTGGGCTGTGATTTTGAAATGAAAATTGAGAAAATTGAGACTGTCCCATCCCCAAAGGCTGAAGTGGGATGTTTTGACAGACCTTTTTTTTTTACCTCTAGGGCCCTTTTGCCTGGAATCAATATATCCCTGCAGCGAGCTCTGCGTTTGACAAACAGCAACTTTTTACCAGCTAAACATCCCCTTAAATCTTTGTCAATTGAGGACAAGGCACTGAGATGCAGCGTCCTTGCCCTTGGATGCAGTTCCCTCCATCCTCACCAATTCCCCCAGGATGTCACCTGGCAGTCCCCACAGCTCATTAGCGCTTAATACACGGCGAGAGGAGCTGGGATCTATCCCTACCATCCAAAGTAATCTCCCAATGTTTGGAAATAAACGGCAGAAATATGTCCCAGCAGGTGTTACCTCTTCAATGTTGTCTTGTTTGTAGCCAGTCTCAAGACAACATTCCCATAACACCAGAGGTAAGCAGATGGCGTTTATTAATTTACATCGTAAATACGCTCTAATGTGCACACTGAGCAGCCACTGCTGCGGGAGGCAGCTCTACCTGGTTCACACGGAGCATCACAGCCGAAACACTTCACCTGAGACTGGGAACAGTGGCCTGGTTCCCCATGGGAGCTCCATGCCTTTGTGCAGTGGCGCTGGAGCGGTTCTGGAGCAGCCATGGGGACCTGCACCCCCCCTCTTCCCACAGCTGCCAGTCGGTTGCCCCAGGCACCAAACAGGAGAAAATTACACCCAAAGTTATTAAAGGCAGCAAGACTGCAGGCAGCGTCAATACAGCATATGTCCCAAAGTAAACAGATTGCATGGAACTTTCCTGAACATGCTGAGGGGCTGGCGGTGCCGAAACCGCTCTTCCCGAGACGTGGGGGAGGGGGATGTGCTCTGGGAAGGAGCTGTGTGCTCCTCCCAGGGCCCAAACCTGCTGGAGGCTTTCCCAAAGCACTGCTAACCCACCCCATGTGAGCAGGGACACGCTGGAAAATCATGGAAGGTGCTCTCCTGGCCAGGCCACCTGGCAGAACCAGTAGTGACTGGGGCTGGATGGAGAACTACCAATGCAGATGGGTTCGTACTAAAATAGCTCCATCCCATCTCCCCCTGGTAGCCCTCCCCTTCTCTCTTCTGCAAAGTGACACGGTCGAGAATTGGTGAGTTTTTAATTTGTTCAGGATTTTTTTTTTTTTAATTCTGGAAAGAGGCACAAGTAAGTGAGCAGCAAAGGGAATCCAACATCCGAGGGATCTAACAGGTGTAACTTTTTTTGCTGAAGGTGGTCCTGGGCTGGTGGAGCACCAGTTCACCCTTCTTGCTGTGGGCACTGTGGCTGCAAAGGGCTGTGACACTGGAGAAGGAAGGATACCCCAAGGACTGCAACATAGCCTCCAACTCCGACCTGCCAAGAGCATCCAGTCTGCCTGGAAATCCCTGTCTGTGTTGCCTAATGCAGGGGCTGATCCCAAATCCAGCTGTCACCCATCCTGCTTGGAGACCTTGGGAGTGTTGCTCAGAGGCCTTGTCCCCAATGTCACTTGTGTTCAGCAATGGCTACGAACACTGAGGGTAAAAACCCAACCAGAGCACATCAGGAGGCTGTGATAAAAGGTCCATGACACAACATCATCCCTGCAGGATTTAAAATCCACATGCCATCAGATCTGAGCAAGGGGAGCCCCACATCTGGTGCAGCACCCTTCTCCTGCAGCCACCTCAGGGCCCACAGTGAGGTCTGGATGCAGAGGAACATTACCCACGCTGCAGAGTCTGCACTGGGGAGAGGAAATTCACTCCAGCTGCCAACTCTGGCTGATAAGACAATCTCCTTTCATCTCTTATTGCCTCTCACTCCACCCCTTCATTCTTTGTTTTTCTTTTTGGTTTCACCCAAGGGCCCATGCTGCCCTGGGTGCCCTTCGTCACTCTGACGTCAGGGAGGCAGCCAGGGCCATGATCATGGGGCTTCTTTCACAACCTGCCTGCCCTGGGGACTCTCATTAATCCAGGCCCACAGATAAGGGCCCTGCAGAGCAACTGCCAGCAGTCCCAGGGGAGCCCACACTGGTTTTTCCCCTGCACAGCCGCTCTGGCCGAGCGGAAATGGAGCAAACACGCTGGGAAAGGAGGCTGGGGAAGGGCACTTGCAGGGCTGGAGGGGGTCCAGGTGTGTGCCCGGTGGCAGCACTGGGCTTGGAGAACCCTGGTCCAGTGGAAGGTGTCCCTGTCCATGGCAGGGGCAGGGAATGAGATGAGGTTTAAGGTCCCTTCCAGCCCAAATCCCTCTGTGATTGCCCCAGGGTTGACACAGGACCTTCTGCTTCCACCCTGGGACAAAAAAATAATGGATTTGGGCACGGGCCTCTGGCTCAGGCCTTCTTATTTATCCATCCCATCCTGCTGGCTCAACACTTGGCTGTGGAGATTGAGCATCAGCCCCATCAGGATACATCAGAGTCACCCCACACCCACATGGCAGTGAGAGGAACAAGTCTTCAGTTTTTTCCATTTTCCCCTTCTTCTTGGAGATCTTTAAAAAAGAAAAGGGAAAAAAAAATCTTTAAGAGTTTCTCAGTCCTACCTCCTTCTCCTTCATGCCTGCTCCCAGCTGGAAAACAAGGATTACCTTGGCTGCTGGATTTCTCTTGTTCAAGGACAGTTATTTGCAATCATTTCTGGCATGGCTTAGTGCTAAGTGCTGGCCCAGCCCTGGTTTTTGGAAGAAGGCATGAATTTAGGGCTTATTTTGAATCACAACCCTCCTTTTCAGAATGTGACACCTCCTTCCTGCATAATGAAAATCCATTCCTTCTTTTTTTTTGGGGGGGGTGGCTGGGGGGTCATTATAAGCCAAGGAGACCAGCATGGTTTGCACATGGAAAAGAATTACTCAGACACTTCTTAAAACATTTTTTTTAATTGATGTGCTCCCAGTCTCCTGTTTGCTTGTGGGTAATTAAGTCAATTAACAAGCATCTGTTTATTTATTTCCCTCATTGATGGATGTAAGCAGTTTGGGTAGCAGTTTGTAACAAGGGCCTGCTGCAGCTTGCCCGCTGATCCATGAATATTCAGGCAATCACGGCACTCCATCTACAGGACCTGCTCCTCCACCTCCAGAAACCTGGGAATGAGCTCCAGGGTGGCCAGGGATGGGACAGACTGTCAGCCTGGGGCTGGGATCCTGCCCTGGGCTGGGCAGGGCTTGGAGCAGCCTGATCTGGTGGAAGGTGTCCCTGCCCATGGCAGGGGGTTGAACCAGATGGGCTTAAAGATCTCAAACCAGTCTGTAATTCCATGATTCTAAATTCCCCCCTAATCTGCATTTTGGCAAAGTCCCTCAGATGCTCTCAAAGTCCTCTTGGGGCTGTTTTTGCATCCCTCCTGCAGACTAAGGCTTCAGCATCCTTCAGGAAGCGTTTGAGGGCAGCCAGTGGAGGCTGGAAAATAGCACCTACCTGCTCTCAGCCCAGAGGGAGATGGTCAGATTTAACATCCCACCTCAAGCACGGCACCCCTCTCCTCCCCACATGCATGTGCTTTCTGGAGGGCTGGGGGAGGGAGTGCCACCAGGAAAGCAGCAGCTCTCTGGGAATTTGTCTTGTCTATCTTGGGATCATCCAGGCAGATCTCTGGGTGGGCCCGCTGACCCTCCTGGGGGTCTCCTCAGGACCTTTTTGGGGTCACCAAAGCACCCTGGACAACACTGCCTCCATCTCCTTTGCGAACCACGCTCCACATGCCCAGAGCCAAAGACTACAAGGCCAGCCAGCAGCATTCCCACGTGGACCACACAACTGCCAGCACTGCCTTCCAAGGGTTATTTAATGAAAGGCAGCACAATTAAGGAGGTCTGGGAGCCAGAGAAGAAGGGATTAGCAGGCTCTGGGCAGAGCATTCATCACGGCGAGCAGCTTTGCAGGGGCACATCTGCTGCTGACTCCTCTCTTGCAGACGCACCGGTTTTATTGCCATGTCAGCACCAGGGATATTTTCTCCCTCCTGCAGCCGAAACCCTGCAGCGCTGAACACGCTGGTTTTCCATGAGCTGGGGGGGTAAAAGGGATGCTCCCAGACCAGGGAGTTGCCATCAGCACCTCAGAGAAGGCTGCACCAAAAGCGGTTGTGGGGCTCCCCATGCCCTGCCTGCATGTCTGGGAGAAGGGAGGGCAAGGCTCCTAAAACACCCTTTTGAAATTCCTTGTGTTTGGTAAATTAATTAGTTTAAATGAGCAATTAGAGCTCGATTTGGTGCTAGCTCATTGCAGCTCTGCTGGATGGCTGTGCCTTCCCCTCTCCCACTCTTCAAACGAGAGTTTTGGGGTTTTACATGAAAATCATCAGGACTGGGAGTGAAGTCAGGCATGGAAGAAAGCAGGGATGACAGTGGGTGAGGGAGGGCTCAGGTGGCAGGGCCATCTCCAGGGTGCAGGGAGATGGTCAGCCTCGGTTCTCCATGCCACTGGAGATTTGGCAAAATCCTGCTGCTGGACATCTCCAGGGTGGCTGGAGCTGGCCGTCCTCGTTTCAGAGCTCACAGAAATTTGCCATCCAGTTTTGAGACAACTTAAAATTAAGTCTAACAAGAGTCCCAGGAAAACCCTCCAATTAACAGCAGAGCAGGAGGCATCACAATAACAATAATAACAGTAATGATAATTGGGATGAAAGTTTGTGTAATGAACTGGCTGCAGCCCAAAGCTGCTTTAGAGACTCAATTTCCATGTGGCAACTGAGTGAAGGCACCGGAGAAATTCACATCCCATGGCTTTGCTGATAAATAAAAGATCCCTTCAGGGCAGTACAGAGCTGTGGCCTCTCTTCTACCCATGTTCATCCCAAACAAGCCACACTCCGTCACTGGTGGCCCTGGATCCCTGCAAGTGTCCCAGGCCAGGCTGGGCAGGGCTCAGAGCAACCTGGGATAGTGGAAGGTGTCCCTGCCCGTGGCAGGGATGGAATGGGATGGGCTTTGATGTCCCCTCCCACCCAAATCAGTGTGAGATTCCAAAATTCCACAATAATTGCACACTCTGAGCCTTTCTTTAATTCTTTTTAGAGTCTCTGGAAGACAACTGATGAAGACATAATTTTCCTGGACAAATTAAATTATGTGTTTCCCCTGAGGAAATGATTTCTAATCTGCACCTTTTCCTTAATCCCACACAATTTGAGAGACAGTTGATTTGTAGATTTTGGAGGCCCTCTTTTCTCCTGCTGCTGCCAGAAGTGAAATGGATCAGGCAGATCCTGCCCTGGCTGAGTTTCCAGTGCGAGTGCCGAGCATCCTCCGTGTCCCCCACGGACAGGGTGTGCAAGGATGAAGCAGTGGAGGATTTCAAACAGCACCTGGGGCTCCAAAGATGGCATGGGGGAGGCATCTCATGACCACAGAAAGGGGAACTTGATCTGAATTCCAGGGAGAAGAAGGAAAAATGTGGGTGGTTTTGGGGGCCTTTGCAATCCAGCCTCAATAGGGTCACTCTCTCACAGTTATTAATAATTACCTCTGCCTGATATCCTCCTCTCCAAAGCCCTTTGCACATGGAGCTAGCACAGAGCAGCAGGAATGGATCCAGCAAGGATGAGACCTCTGGAAAACATGGAGAGAGGCAGGGAGAGGGGCTGAGATATCCCATCCCTGCATCCCTGCCAAACCCCACTCCCTGCAGGGCCAGAGCTGCATCCCGGTATCCATTGGGAGAGAAACAAACCTAAACAAACCAACCAACCAAACAAACAAATAAACAAAAATCCTGTTCTCCCAGACAAAACAAATAATAAAAAAACCACCAACTCTCCCCCCACAAAAAAACCTCAAAACTCTAGCCCCCTGAAAATACAGTACTCGCAAAGAAACAAGAAAAAAAAAAAGAAAAAAGAAAAATAAACAAACACACAACCTCCCCAGAAACCCAGCCCTCCCAAAAAAAACCCCTAAAAATCTCAACATCTCAAAAAAAATCCCCAAACAAACAAACCTACCCTCAAAAAAAGCCAAAAATTGAAACAAAAACCCCACCCAAAACAAAACACAAAACTCTCCCAAAACCTTAGAAACACACAAACAGACAAACAAATGCAAAATGAAACCAAATCCCACCCCAAAACCCCCTCAAAAATAAAAAACCTCCTCCAGAAACAACCCCATCCCCCAAAACCCCAGAAAAACCTTCAACACCCTGACAAAACAACAGGCTTTGGTTTGAACATGGAAAACTCACTGCAGGGAAGGGAGATCCTGCTATCCACATCCATCATGAACTTCCCAACAAACTATCCTCAGCTCCTGCCATGGCTTTCAGTCAAACCCACATTCCTTTGGGGACAGTGGCAACCTTTGGAACTAATTGGAAATCATAAAATCATGGAATGGTTTTGGTTGAAAAGGATCTCAAGACATCATCCAGCCCTACCCCCTGCCATGGGCAGGGACACCTTCCATTATCCCAGGTGGTTCCAATCCCATCCAACCTGGCCTTGGATACTTCCAGGGATGGGGAGTCCCCCAGCCTGGACTTGATCCCTGTATTCTTGGTGCCCAGAAATCCTCTCACAGAAAAGATGAACTTTCCCCTTGAATCAGCACTACCATGGACACCCCTCTCTCAAAGAATTTCCCCAAAAATGCTACTGCTGCAGAGGGTGCTGAGGCTGGGCTGGCAAACACACTGAGGACTGACATGGGCTGAGCTTGGAGAGGAGAGAGCAGAAACGTCGGCCTTCAGGGTACAACAAACAGAAATTCCTCTGATATTCACATGTTCCCCAGGAAAAAAAACAAATTATGTTGAAAACACCCCAAATCAGAACAGAACTTCAGAACAACCCTTGCAGTGACTCTGGTAAGGATGATGGGTGGGAGTACCAGCCTCAAAACATCCTTCCCAATCAGGTGCAGACCTGGTGACAGGGGTGTCTGGGACACCTTTCTGGGGGTTTTGAGATCCTGTCTCCTCTTACCTCTGCACTTTTTGGAGAGGGAAGCCCCAGCACTCTTTCCTTCTTCTCCAGCTGGGAACAGGTGCTGATGCATCTCACTGGGTGCTCCAAGCTGCCTTCTTCATCCTCATGGATGTGCTTTTTGCCTGGCTGCAGCCTTCAGTGCTTCGGGGCTGGACCACAGGATCAGAGAATCCCAGAATCCCAGAATGGTTAGTGTTGGACAAGACCTTAAATCCCATCTCGTTCCAACCCCCTTTCACTCTCCCAGGTTGTGTGTGACACTGCCATGTCCCCTCCTCACACAAGTCCCTGCAAATGGCTGAGGGATGGACCAGCCAGCACTCAGGGAGAAAGGGAAAACCTCCCAGGAGTGCTGCCTGCTCCAGGGTGCCTGGAGTGGGGCAGTCACCCAGTGAAGGGATTACAATAAACCCATAAGTCAGTCTGGGGAAAGCAGAGAGCATAAATACCAACGTGATCCCTGAATACACAGGGAAGTGGACTTATAAGCAGAGGCAGGAGTTTTAATAAATATCCATTCCTGAGGAAACTCCGCCTGTGGCACCAGCAGAGTGGAACCAGTGGGATGACTGGTGTCCCATGGACAGGGAGAAAGGATGGATGGAGCCTATGAGCCACCTGCCTGGCACTGGGGATGTGGCTTGGAGCACCCTGGGATAATGGAAGGTGTCCCTGCCCATGGCAGGGGGTGGGACTGGATGGTCTTTAAAGGACCTTCCAACCCAAACTATTCCATATACCAACACAGGTTTTTGGAGCTGTGCCCACTCCACTGTCCTCCCTCCACCCTGTGCTGGATTTAAGTGAGAGCAGCATCTGAAATTATTGCCCTGAACCTCCCTCCCAGCTGCAAGCTACATTTTTCTGGACCACAAACCCCTGACAACCCATTCCCTGAAGGATGCAAGGAAATCTTCAAATGTGATGTGGCAGCCTTTCCTTCCTTCATTACAGGCAGCACTTCATCAGGGATGAGCCCCGTATCTATGCCCTCAGCTGGAGGATGCTTGGGCAGGCTCCAGGGCCAGGGGACAGGCAGCATCTGACTCCATCCTCCATCCTCCTAAATCCCTGACTCTTCCCAATGCCCCGTCCCCCCAAACCACCCTGCAGGGCAGCAGGCCTGGGGTGAGCTCCAGCCCCCAACAGCCACAGAGGCAGTTCTTCCCCTGCAGCTTTCTGCTTGTTTAAGCACTGCTCCTGCTATTAAATTCAGAAAAGCAATAACATCCCCAGCAACAGATGCCACTCACGATAGCTCAGGGAGCAGATAAGGCTCCCAGAAATGTGTTATTCCTGTTCAAAGCCTTGGTCACAGTGACCTCCACAGACACTTTGAACTCAAGCTGGTTTAAATTTGGTTCTTTGTTTGTTTATTGTCGCATCCACTTTTTGAGGGAACTTTCAGCAATCCTAAGCCCTACTCATATCTGCTGTGCTCTGGTTTCTTTCTTCATTTAATGAGGCAAAGGCTAGTTAATTAAAAAAAGATCTCCATCTCCCAGCTGACAGATTGCCCTTGGCCCAAGAAATCGTGCTGCCCACCCCTCTCCCTCTCCCTCCTCCCAGGAGATGGAAACCAGCCCTTTGATGAGATGTGTTGGCACCTTACAGGGATCCAGTAAATTAAAAAAAAAAACAAAAACTTAAAAAATAAAGAAACAGAGTCAGTTTGCTTCCCACTGAACCCCAAAGCCAGGGCATGTTGCTGCTTTAGGACGCAACACAGTGCCAAAGCATTCCCACTCAGCATCCCTGCAGGCCCTGCAGATGGGATCTGCACCATCTGAGGTGTCCATCACCAGCAGGAGATGGAGGCAGCTCCAGGCCCCAGCCCTGCACCACAAACCTCTGCTTCAGGCTCCTGAAGTGCGAGTAGGAACAAAACTGGTGTTTTTCCTGAGAGAGGCTCCCTCCGCCCCTCGGATGGCAAGGCCTGTTTGGCACCCCCATGTCTCCTCCCGGCCAAGACAAGTCCTGGTGGGCACAGCCAGGACCAGGCTGGCTCCTGGAAGGGGCAGAGACCAGTACAGCCAAAGCCAGGAGCTGGGCAACTGGAGAGAGAGGGATTGGGTGGTTTCATGGAGCCTAACATGGAAAAGCTCCCCTATCCCTGTCCCCACACCATTTCCAGTGCAGAAGCTGCAGACACATGCGGCTGCATCCCAAACCCCTCCGTGTAATTACAGATCCATGGTTTCTTCTGGGCTTCCACTTATTTAATCATCCTCTCTCATCTGCCTCTAATACCCTGAGCTCTGTCAGAGGGCAGAAATGCAGCCTTTACATCCAGAAGGACAAGAGTTCCCTGCAACAGCTGCTATATTTAACAGAAAAAATACACTGGGTTGCCATGGCAATCCTGGCTTCTAAAAATAGCCCTGCCATATCCAGCCCAGCTGAGAGCACAGGCAGTGCTGACGGAAGCTGCTTTCCTCGAGCGCTGGGGAATGGAAGTACATTTTTATTCCTCACTGAAATCGCTATGGAGCAAATGGTGGGAAAAAAAAAAAATAAAATCATACAAGCTTCTGCTAATTAAAGCCTCGTGCAAAGGATCCCCGCTTCCCTTGGCTCGAGGATGGATCCCTGGACCTGGGATCAAAAGGGTGTTTTGGGAATGGGGGCAGGGCTGGAGCCAGCTGGATGGAGATGGAGGGATGGTGCTGGATGTGGCTGGTTCCCTGCTGGCACTGACACGCTGAGGCTCAGAGTGGCCAAGTGCCCACGGCTCTGGCATCAGGGCCAGCAGAGTTGCCAGGGTAGGCTGGCTTTGGACACCCTCGGGGGCCACCTAGCCTTGCCCTGAGTGCTTTAAAGGATCTGCAGAGAGTTGTGATGGGGATACATACAGCTTTCCACATGGCCTTTTCCCCCGTTCCACCAACAAAACCAGTTCTCTGGGCATTGCATCAGGAGCCTTCTCCTTCCCCGACGAACACAGACCCTGTCACCAAAGCACACCCTGAGCTCCCAACAGCAAGAGCCAGCAGAGCATCCCCTGAAATCTGATTAGCAAGGCTGAGTAGTCATAGCCTGCTTAGGAACAGCAGTTGCTTCCCGTTGCACTCCAAGCATCCAGTCATCTCCCTAATTCTCCTTGACATTTCTTGCTCCGAGTGGAGGGTGTGCCTCCGACAGCTCGCAGTGCCCCAGCCCTGCTCCCACAGTTGGGAGGATGGCAGTGCCCTCCCCAGGCTCTCCTCTGGCTTCCAGGAACCCTTGAGCACGGAGGTGGAGGGCTGAGTGCCTGATGGAGGAGGCATGGTGCTGCTTGACTCCTGCCCTGCTCCCAGGAGGAAGGGCTCTTCAAGAGGAAAACACTTCATATTGTTGTAGCAGTCAGGGTGTGTGAGTGTGTGAGTGTTCTTCCTTTTTTTTACCCCCCACTTAAGAAAACACAGATTGCCAGACCTGATGGGAGCCTAGGGCAATCTAGTGCAATATTTCCTCTGTTTCGTGGTTGGTACCAGCAGCCTTGGTAGGGTAGGGTCCAGAGGAAGCCATGAGGATGCTCAGGAAGAGCTGGGGGTGTTCACCTGGAGAAGAAGAGAAGGCTCCAAGGGAGACCTCAGAGCCCCCTCCAGGGCCTAAAGGGGCTCCAGGAGAGCTGGAGAGGGACTGGGGACAAGGCCTGGAGGGACAGGACACAGGGAATGGCTTCCCACTGCCAGAGGGCAGGGATGCATGGGATATTGGAAGGGATTGTTCCCTGCGAGGGTGAGGAGGCCTTGGCACAGGGTGCCCAGAGAAACTGNCCAGGAGAGCTGGAGAGGGACTGGGGACAAGGCCTGGAGGGACAGGACACAGGGAATGGCTTCCCACTGCCAGAGGGCAGGGATGCATGGGATATTGGGAAGGGATTGTTCCCTGGGAGGGTGAGGAGACCTTGGCACAGGGTGCCCAGAGAAACTGTGACCAAACAGCAGCAGCAGTTGAGGCTCACTTGACTCATCTCCCACCCGTGGTGGCCATGTGGCCATGGCCTCCCCTCCAGCCACTGTGCCTCTGGGTTTGCCAAGGACATTGGCAGGGCACAGGAGGGGCCCCAGCCCAGCCTGTGACCCCAAGCTGGACAAGATGGAAATTCTGGGGCAGGTCACTCTGCTGCAGAGCACCCAGAGGTGCTGCTGTGCCATAAATACCACTCTGCCCATGTGCCCTCACCAGGCTGGGCTTGCAGGAGCATCCAGGTCTCCGAGGGGCTGACTGGAGTGGGCTGGAGCAGGGAAGAGCCCGAGAGCATCAGCACAGGCTCAGCAGCGGGGGAAGGGGCCTCGCTCAGGGACTTCAGGTTCTGTTTGCTTCATCCCACTTCATCCTGACCCAGTTCCTGGCCAATCCCCACTGGTTATGAGCTCACTGCAGAGAGGACACAAACACTGGGTGTTCCTCTGGCTCCCTCCACCACTCGTAATATCCTGCTACAGTTCCTGCTCAGCCCCTTCCCCCAGCCCCTGGAAGCAGAGCACACTTGTCCTCCTCTATTTTATGTCATGCCTGGCCCACTTTTACACCTGCCCTGAATCCCTTTCGCCCCTGCAGTGCCCAGAATGTTGTTTCTGCAGCTGATGGCTGTGTCAGCATCATAGCAGCACCTCCTTGTCACTGACAAGGGCAGTAAATTTGTGCCCAAATAAATCCCTACCTTTGCAGCAACGTGTGAAAGGAAAGGCTCCCACACCGGCCAGATGGAAAAGGGAGTGGATGAGATTCCCACTAAGTGCCATGGTGCAATGGCAGGGGGTGCAGCTCCTCTGGCTCAGCACTGAGAGGATGGAGGGAGCGTGGTGCTGGGGCTGCTGCTTTTAGAGCAGGGCGGGGAGCTCGGCACACGGAGCCTGTTGCTGCTAACGGTGTTTATGTTTAGAGCCTCAACTCAGCTCATGGGAAGATGATTTAGAAGGAAATTTAGTATAAGGGTAGTGAGGCCCTGGCATAGGTTGCCTTGTGACTGCCTCTGGATCCCTGGAAGAGTTCAGGGCCAGGTTGGAAGGGACTTGGAGCAACCTGGGATAGTGGAAGGTGTCCCTGCCCATGGCAGGGGGGGGGAACTGGGTGAGTTTAAGGTCCCTTCCACCCTAAACCATTCTGTACTTCTATGAAATAGATTTCACCAGGGCATCCTTCACTCCCCAGGAGAGTTTCCACAACTCAGCGAGGCCAGACCAGGTGCAGATGTAACAGCAGCCTGCGTGTCCAGGCCCAGCCACACCATGCTCATGGTCAGCTGGGTGCTTTCCCAAGGAAAGCTCCTCACAACTCTGTCCCAGCCCCAACCTGTTGCTGTCAGCCACAGGAATGCAACAACATCCCTGCACAAGCCCACACAGACCGGGGAGCAGGTGGCCCACACATGGGCTGCACCCTGAAAGTGAAATGTGAGAGAGGTCATGGAAAGTGTTCACGACTTACAGGGGATGAGGCAGAACAAACATAGTAAGATGCTTAATTTTAGGTGGATCTGGGTGGATTTACCTCAAAGGTTTGCTGGGACCCCAGGAAAAATTTTGTAGGTGGATCTGGATAGATTTATCTCAAAGGTTTGCTGGAACCCCAGGAGAAACTTCGTAGGTGGAACATTCCCAGCCCCAAAAAGAATGAGGCACATCCCAGCAGAGCCAGAGCAGCAGAACATCCATGCAATGACTACAAACAGGAGGTAAGATCCCAGAATCCTGCATCCCTGGATGTCTCCCCACCACAGAGTATCACCTCCCTTCTGGTTTCATGCCACCTAGCTGGTTCAGGTCCTTGCAGACATCCCTGATCCTACACACTCACTTCTGGCAGAATAAAAATGAGAGAAATCACAGCAGGATATGTGTTTCACTGGGAATCCATGGAGAACCTACGTTACAAGCCAAGGGACATCTTGGATGCATTCAATCTGCTGGAAATTATTATTTTTTGCACCACTGCTGTCCCACACCATAGAATCCCACACTGGCTTGGGTTGGAAGGGCCTTAAAACTCATTCAGTCCCACCCCTGCCATGGGCAGGGACACCTTCCACTGTCCCAGGCTATTTCAAGCCCCAATGTCCAACCTGGCCGGGGACACTTCCAGGGATCCAGGGGCAGCCACAGCTGCTCTGGGCACCCTGTGCCAGGGCCTCACAGTGCCTTGTCCAGCCTTTCCTCCTGAACCTGATAGAATCACACTGAATTTTGCTTCAGGTTTCCTTTCCTTGCTCCAAGTCCAGCTGTGTCTCTCTCCAGGAGCCAGGAATGAGGTAGCACAGCTATTCCAAAGTAAATTGCCCTACAATTGCTTTTCCATAGCAAGAAGGTTGTTTTCTTAGGGCAAACTACTTTTATCCTTGAAGAAAGCATCAGCAGGAGGAATAGGCATGGAAAACTTGGCTGTGCTCCTATCCTCGAGTTACTATCAGGTAAAAAAAGGCCAGTGAGTTTCCCCTCTACAGTTTTTGTGGCCAAGTTCTTTAACTTTCCTAAAGCTCAGCTGAGGATGTCAGGGCTGGGGCTCCCTAAAAATGCTCTCAGCCTGGGCTGGGGAAAACAAACCAAAAGGGCACAGAAACCATGGAGCTGCTCCAGCCACGGAGAAACGTCTGTAATTAATGTAGTGAGAAAATTACACATTTATATGGCCCCCCCAAACACGAGAGCAGACATCCATTTCCTGCAGGGCTGTGGACGCCTGCCAGCCCACAAATAAATCACAAAACCACAAAGCCAACAAGGAGGAAAAGAAAGGGGAATTATCACAAAGGATGCAGCAGCCTTTTGTACCAGGAAAACCACCAGCGTCTCCACCAGACATCTATTGTTTATCAATAATATTCCCTGATGCTTCCCACCATTTGGGACTGAGATGAGGAGGGATATTCAAACAGAGCAGCAGAGGTCTCCTTGGATTTTGCAAACTCCAAAGGCACAGCCAAGGGGTGGCCTGGGAGGTAGATTAACCTGCCCGAAACCCAAACAAACCCACTGCAAACCTGATATTAAATAGTCTTTGGCATGGGTGAAAAGATGGAATAAACCCAAAGTTGCCGACTTTCCTCCAGGAAGAGGGTGTCTGGAGGGCAGAGATGGAGAACTCAATGGTCTGGCAGCACCTCCAGAGGGACCATGTCCAGTTATGCTGGAGATTAAAAGTAAGAGAACAAACAGTTTCAGTGAAGACTTGCACGCATTTTCCCTCCCTCGCCTGTCCCCGTGGAGGTTTGATGGCCTGGGCCCACACTTCACAGCACCCTGGAGTCACTGAGATCCTCTCCATTGCCTTCCAGCTGCCTTTGGCTGCAGCAGCAGGATCATGACAGCACCTTTACAGCTTCCCCCATGGCCCCTGGACGTGGGCTTTGTCAGCACCAGGGGACTGCAGGAGTCGGTCCATTCGTGGGGTCCTGAAGGGCAGCTCCTGCTTTCTGCACCACCCAGGGCTTTTAAATGAACCATGGGTGGGTGCCGTGCTGTGGCTGCAGCAACACTGGCAAACGCATCAGCATTCCCAGGTGAGTTTTTTCTTTTCTCTTAGAGCTGAAGCACTTTGGGGGCAATCAAAACCATCCTGTGCTGCTCACAGAGAAGCTTCTCCACCACATCTTTCCCTGCCACAGGAACATTGAATCTCATGGATTGCAAGGGACCCTAAAGGCCATCCAGTTCCAACTTGCTCCCAGCCCCTTCCCACTTGGATGAGGTGGGTTTATCTCCCTGAATCCTCTGATTTCACTGCCTGACCACCAAACCTCCACCACAACCAGAGGTCCCACAACCAGGGACAGCTGTGGTGAAATTCCTCCCCTATTCCAGGCTTGCCCATCCAAAATCCTCAGCCCTCCTGCTCTTACTCTGCAGTGGGAAAGCGCAGCTGGCACTTAGCAAAGTCAGGGAATAGAGCAAAATGCTTCTCTGCACCTTTGGCACTTCAGCTTTTCCTTTCCTTCCTTGCCCTGCTTACAAAAAAAAATTAAAAAGAGAGAGAGAGAGAAAGAGAGAGAAACTGTATTTATTCACTCACACAACAGTGAAACATTTGTTTAGGAGAAAAATCTCACTGATTCTTGGCTCTTATTCCAGAGGCAGGGAGAACAGCAGCCCTTAATGTCTGGCTGTTCCACAGTGATTTGTGCTTTTGTGCTTTGAGCAATGTCCCCAATTCTGATAAAGGTATTAGTGCATTTCTTGGGCTGAATTATAAATTATGAGATGCAAAGCCCTCTATTTATGCACTTCAGTGTTGAGAACTTACATGCAAAACAAGACACTCAAGCTCCCCAAGTCCCCACAGCAGCTCTCTCCACTCTGTGCAGACAAATTATTTGGCTGTGTTTATGAGGGACACATTTCAGGGATTAGAGCAGGAATAGACGCCCCCTGGATGTTTTCACAGCACTTTGCTCGGAGCAGTGGCTCCTGCAGCAATATCCTCTGAGCTGGGTCCACGGCAAGCTCCCTCTTGAGCTCAGCATGACCAAATGGCACACAGGATAAGGACATTCGGGATAAACACATCTGGAAGTGGCTCTCTAGCTGCAGAGAAATGCTTATTAACACACTTTTTTCCAGGTAAAAATGGAGCAAAACTAAAATGTGACAGGCACAGATTCAAGCTTTCATTTGGGGAAGGAAGGGAGGGGAAAGCTGTCCCCCAACCAGAGCACAACATTGCAAAGAGCAGATTAACCCTGTTTTGTGTTTCCACTTCCTTTTAATCAAAAGAATCATTAAGGCTGGGAAAGACCACCAAGATCATCAAGTCTAACCGTGAATTCAAGAGCATTAAACCATTTCCCTGAGCACCACATCCACACACCTTTTGAACACTTCCAGGGATGGTGCCTCTGGGCACACTGGTCCAATGCCTGACCAACCTTCCAGAAGGGAGATTTCCCCCAGTTTCCACTCTAAACCTCACCAGGCACAACTTGGGGCCATTCCCTCTTGTCCCATCCCTTGAGCTCCAGAGCCTTGCCCAGCTCTGTTCCCTTCTCAGGACCCTCATCCCAGGGGGAACAAAAGGAAAGGGAGCTGCACTACCCCAGGGCAGAGCTTTTCCCCTTTACTTTTACAAACAGGAAGGAAAAAAAAAACTTGGAAAAGGAGAAAAAATTGGTTTAGTCTAATCCTAAACTGAAAGTTTATATTACTTAGTTAGATTTCAAAAAAACAAAGTTTGCTTGACCTAAAGTGTTTAATTTGACCTAAAAGCTTTTGCTTTGCTTTAAGGAAAATTAGAAATCAGAAGACTGAACAGCTCATTTTAAAAGGGGAAAAAAATAAAGCACTCTGCCCATCAGGGTTTGAGGCAGGTGACAACAATAAGCAGTGATAAAAGAGCAGCAGTCTGTGTTCACAGAAAATGCCTCAGCTTGCCCATGTGCCCACAAGGATGCATCAGTTCGTGTTGTCAGAACAGCCCTATTTAAAAATAACAATAATTAAATATTCCCTCAGCCAAATGGAAAGCACGGGTGATGCCTGGGTTGGAAATGGAGCCAAGTGTCCCAGCTGGAGCTGCTGAAGTGTCCTGATGAGGGAGGGCCACAGCCCCCATCCTGCTCTTGCCCTGCCCCATGGAGGGGCCCCAGGAGCTCACATGGAGCCCTGCCCTGTGCAGTCACAGCAGCCCTGCCCCAGAGGGGAGAGCCAGCACTGCTTTTTCAGGAGAAGCCTCTGCCTTCGTGGCTCTGCCTCATCTGCCATGCTGCATTTTGCTTTCGAGCCCTTGCAGCACCCCAGCCATCAGCTCCTCGCTGCCCCACCATTCCTTGTCCGTCCGTGTTACTCAGAAATCGCTCTGTGAGTGCACACATCTGCTCCAGCTGGCAGGAGGAGCTTGTTGTGCTTGGGTTTAGCAATGCTTCAGAAGGGCCTGGAGCCCGTCCCCCATCCATTTCATACAATCACAGAACCATTAAACCTGGACAAGACCTCCATCAAGACCAAAACGGCATCTCTCCTTGTCTGCTTCTGAGAACTGCATTTTCCCTTCACTTGAGACTTCTCTAACAAACCAAAAACATGCATTCACCCTTGTTAGCAGTTTGCTGGTGTATTTTTCCAGGCCTACAGAGCCAATGGCTCCACATGGGAGCTCCAGTAGGCACCAGGGGCAGGCTCTGGGCAATGGAATTTCTGTCTGACACAGGGGAGCTCCACCAGGCTACAGGAGCAGGCTCTGGGCAATGGAATTTCTGTCTGACACAGGGGAGCTCCACCAGGCTACAGGAGCAGGCTCTGGGCAATGGAATTTCTGTCTGACACAGGGGAGCTCCACCAGGCTACAGGAGCAGGCTCTGGGCAATGGAAGTTTTGTCTGATACACAGCTTTTTGGGGGCAGCTCCCTGAGCCTGCTGTGTCTGAGACCATTACCCTAAATTCTTGCTCGTCCTCTCCATTTTCCCAGCCATGACCTGATCCCGGGGGGAATTCCACATTCCCTGCAGCTTCTTCCAAGTGCCCAGTGAAGCCTCACAAGAACAGCAGCTTTTTTTGTGCTGCTGTCCTCTGGGTCTGAAGGATACTCCTGAACTTTAGCCTGGCTCTTGCTCCTGGACCCTCTCCAAGGCCTTTGATCCAAGGAAGCCTCTCGGCACATTCCCCTTGCTTTACTGGAGAATTCAGCACTGCAGCATCTTGCAATGCAGATTATTTTTAGGGATGATCCAATTGAGACAGATAAAAATAAGAAATGAGTGGAGAATGTGTGCTGGAGCTGATTGCAAAGTGCTTTGGCTTAGCAGGGCCTCATGGCCAGAGTGGGATTCCTGACCCCAGAGCACATCCCAGAACAAGCCAAGGGCTCATCCACAGGGCTCGATGGCCCAGTCGTGCTGCCACCAGCACCCAACAGGACACAAAACAGGGATTGCCACAGATCAACACAGATACCTGCATGCCCAAATCACATCCAAATTTTGTTTCAAAGTGGAAGAAATATCACCCACAGCTGCCAAGGGCATCCTAAGCAACAGTGGCCAGCCCAGCTGGTGATGCACTGCTGAATTGCACTGAAAGCCCTTAATAAATGATTATCAGATTTTTAATAAACTCAGATGGGCTGTGCAACCACAGCCCTCACCGTGTGCCTCTCAACCGAAGAGAAGAGCAGAAAACAGTGAGACATCTCCCTGTGGCATATGCCTAGACTCCAGAAAATGTTTGGAGTGAAATTCCAGAGCACGGTAAAGAACAAAAACTGATTTTTTTTTTTTTCAGTGATGTGAAGAAACAGGATTTGCTCTCAACTGGTCAGTATTGCCTGGGGAAAGAAAGCAAAAAAACAAAAAACACACCCCTAAGAGATGACATGTCTAAACCAGTCACTTAGAAGTATTTATTTTTTAAAGAAGGGAATTTTTCCCTTTTTTTTCTTGGTCAGGTTGATTATTGCCAACAGTATTTTAGCATCTGCTGTGCCTGCTGACCTACCACATTTAGCCTACTTACACTAATTAAATTTTAATTAAGCTTGCTAGATGTTCATCTAACATCAAAAGTAAGGCAAAGGCTTTGCAAAGCGAAGGTCTGAGTGTGGCCAGGCAGTTTGGGTTTACGTAATTTTATTTAGACATTCATAGCAAAGGGGAGGAGTTTGAAGTGCAGGTCACTTCTGACCTACTCACCTGACCCTTCCAACACCTGCTCTGCAGTTTTGTTCTGAGCCAGCTTCATGAGGACTGGCACTTCTTGGGGTCTCAGACACCTCAAGGGACTGATGAGTGCTTTGGGATGCTCCCATGAGTCCAGGCCCTCACATACCTCAGGTTTCTCCTCCCAGGCTGCCAATCAGGTCTTGTATTTCTGTGTCTTAGGAAAAAAAAAAAAAAAAAAGGCGAAAGGTCTTTCCTGCCAGCCCACCCTGGCAGTGCAGGGTGCAGCCTCTGCTCAGCTGTTTTCCAGTCAGCCTCGCCCAAACAGCTCCAGCCAAGTTTCCTGACAAGCCAGTTTTCCTCTCCTCTCTGCCTCCAAAATAAAGAAATAAATTCCCTCACATCCCAGGAATAGTGCTGCCACCACAGGCCTGGGAAGGGAGGGAGAGGCAGCATCAGGAGTTTCTTGTGGCACCTGGAGCGCGGGTGTCACATCCCTCCTTACCAAACCAGCAGGGAAAAAAACAGATCCTGGTGCTCTCCTCAGCTCAAAAGATCCACAGAATCCCTAAGGTTGGAAAAGACCTCAAAGATCTTCGAGTCCAGTTGTTAATCCAGCACTGCTTTTCCCTAATTTCAGCAGGATCAGCAGGGAAAGCAAAAGCCAACTGCACTTGCACACTTCAAGGATCAGCAGCCAGATTTTGCTGGCATCCAGAATTGTCCTCTTGCATGGTTCTCTCCATTCTCACCTTCAGCAAAATGGCTCTGCCTTTGATCCTGGGAAAACCACTCATTTTAGAGCTATTCCTCTAAAATTGCTTGAGCAAGACACCCTCTTTTCTTTCTTTCTTTTTTCTTTTCTTTTTTTTTTTTTTTAAGCAAGCAGGAACTTTAAAAATAAAGTTTTTGGAAAAGGCTATTTTGGCAACAAATCTCTCTGTTTAGTGCTTGGCAGGCAGCAAGCATCTAAGCTTTGAAAAATAAAAATTGGTTCAGAGCTTTTGGGTTTTGCTATTTTTTTGGCCTTTCTAAATGAAAGTGCAGGTTGGTACTGTGAGTGGGGAGGTTCTCTCTCTCTCTGTCTCTCTCTCTCTCTTTCTCTTTCTCTCTCTTTCTCTCTCTTTCTCTCTCTCACATACACACACACACACACACACACACACATACACAAAAAAACACCTCAACACTTGTGGATTTCCAGCGATCGCTACATGAAAAGATCTGAGTCTGAGTCCAATTCCAAATTTCCAGGAGGATCACACATGGATTCATGGAGTGATTTCCCCTGAATTACAGCTCCCAGGTAGCATTGAAGGGTGCTGGAATCATGGAATGGTTTGAGCTGGAAAAGACCTTGAAATTCTTCCCATTCCCCCTCTGCCATGGGCAGGGACAACTTCCACTGGACCAAGTTGCTCCAGACCCTGTCCAACATGGCCTGAACCCTCCTAGGGATCCAGGGGCAGCCTACTTGAGTGTGTAAGGGAATTTATCATTCCAAACAATAACCACCTATTTGTGGTGCTTTGTTTTTAATCTATCCAAGGAAAAATGCTCCTGGTGAGTGTTGTGTGCACAAACAGGGGTGCAAACAGATGCACATCTGACATCTCTCTCAGCAGCCCTGCAAAACCTGCAGTGAGCCTTCTTTCCTGGGATCCTGGAATGGCTTCACTTCCAAACTCATTTGCTCCTCCGAGGCAGGAAGAAAAACCCAAGAAACACAGAGAGGTAACAAGAGAAATGGAGCATTTGGCAAATGTGTATTGAACTTCACACAACAAACCCATTAGTTCAGGCGGCCCTGTCTCTATGGCAACCAAACAGCACAAAAACAAGGCACTAATACCTAAATTTATTAGTGGGCAAATGCTTAGGTTTTATAATTCCAGGGGTGTATTCCTTGCTGGGGTTCCCGAGGAAGACAGTTCTGGTTCAAATGCCAACATAAACATGGGAACACCATTTACAGATAGCCGAGCCAAAGACGCTTTCATAGTTTCAATCACAGTTTGGAAAACAAACATCAAAGCAAAACTGAGAAAAAAGAGGCTGTGTGTAGGGGAGCTACCCAATTTCCACTTTGCTTTGCAAAATTCTTAAAGGTTTGCAAGTCACAGTTAAGGGGTGATAAATATTATCCATCCTATCCCAACAGCTCCATGAAGATCTTCATCAGGAGGAGGAATGGGGGGTATAAACTGGTTGTCCCAAAATAATTTCCGAGTGCCTTGCCTTTATTTTAAATTAGTATTACAAGCCCTAGGAAAATGTGAAACCCAATCTCCACTGTGCCACAGGGCTCCAGGTCATATCACAGGCTCGGGGGGAGGAGTGGGGCTATTTGGATTTGTTCACTCCAGGAATACTCAAGGGCTTGGGGATAAAGATGCTGGAAAGCTGAATTTAAATGCTTCACCCTTGAAGTATCTTGCCTCTGGATCCCTAAAAATGTTCCAAGCCCTTCTGAGGGCCCTGGGTGAATTCCAGTGGCCCCAAGAGCATAGGCCATGCTGGGACAGCTTGGGGAAGATAACATAAGGTGTCAGATCTCCCTCTGCAATTCGGAATGAGGCAGGAGAACAAAGGATGTGTCTCAGCCCAAGGCACACTTGAAGCTGTGCTGGGGCTGACAATGCTCTCCACATTTCCCTAAGTGCTCACTGAACTTCCCTTTTCATCTTTGCTCCAGGGTTTAGAACAACCTTCATTAGGAATAAGGATCTGGCTTCCTTGGGGTGGATAGTCTTAAAGAACCTAATCCTGCTTACTGTCAGAAAGAGGAAATCTCTGCCCAGAGAAGCTGTGTCTGCCTCTGGATCCCTAAAAATGTTCCAAGGCCAGGTTGGACACTGGGGCTTGGAGCACTCTTGGATAGTGGAAGGTGCCCATGGCAGGTCTGGCACAGGTTGAGCTTTGAGGTCCTTTTCAACCCAAAGCCATTCCCCCTTCTGTCATGCACAGCTGTTTCCAGGTGAGAGGCACCTTGTCCTGTGGCTAATTCAGACCTAATCACTAAACATTCTGTGTCTCTACACAATGACAGCAAGGAGAATCCAGGCTGCACACTCAGTAAAAACCTTTAGTGGGAAAAGCGACACCGCACTGGGAGACGTTGCCTTAAAAAAATGTCAAACCTATCTTCTCCTTCAGCATCCCCCAGGTGGAGTCAGAAGAGCACCTCTGCTGCCACCAAGCATAGATTTAGCCCATCACAGTGCAGAAGGTCTGATGGCAAACTGCTTTCAGCCATGATTTCAGCCATGTGACCAGTAAATGTTTAATACAGGGGCTGTGGTGTGCCCACCATGCTATCAGCAGCAGCACAGCCCAGCCCAGCCCTAATATCCATCCCCTGTCCTCAGGCAGCACCTCCTCCTGAAAGCACAGTGCCAGGATTTCAGCTGCCCAGGGCCCTGCTTCCCAAGTCCTTTAGGCAGATTGCAAGAAAGCAAATTAACATGTGGAAGCCTGGACAATTTTCTACTGAAACAAGGTTGCTGAGGATCCCACAAGTCCCTGACTGGCTGGCTTGCTATCAGCTCAAAGGCATTTCAAGAACATTAGCACTAGTGCCAAAAATATCTGGGCTCATCCCTGTGGTGAAACTGTGGGAAGAGGAGCATGGGATGTGACGGCAGTGTCTGAACAGGCAGAGAGATGGGGGGTCAGAGATGGCTGGGGGTGTTTCAGGGATGCCTCCACCACTGGGAAGAGTAAACAAAAGAGTTTTAAAGTCTCCTTCCAGCCAGAACTAACTCTGTCACCATGAAGACCCGATGGTTCATAGTTGGACTCAAGGATCTCAGAGGTCTTTTCCCACCTTAATGATTCCACATTTTCCTCTGGCAATAGATTTCAACACACAGCAGCAAAGCCAAATGGAAATAAACCTTCAGCACCCCCAGTCCCTACAAAAGACACTACAAAAATGCTTGCTGACATCATGCCCAGCTCACGGGTGGTTCTCCTCTACTGGAAATATTTTTGCCATCTCCAGTCTTGCCTTACGGTCTTTTCAAAATGAGGTTTTACCAGTGAAATCATTGCTATGGAACAAAATTCAGTAATCAGAACAACATTTAGCAATCAGAACACATTCAACAGTTGTAACAAGAACCATACCTGCAAGCTTCAGTACAAACTCAGCTCCAGATGGATCTGGAATAAGATCTCTCTTAACCCTTTTTCACAGCATTCACCACTTTATTTTTGGATTTGGTGTCTACATTAAGCATTTAGAGGCCTCCATGTTGAGTCTTGGGCTTTTTCCCCAAAATCCTCCTGGCTGACATATCCTTGGGTTGAGGTAGATGTTCTGCTCCTGGTCCATGTGAGCACAGACCAGCTCTGACTGCCCTTGTCAAACACAGTAGCATTTTTGGGCACAAGGACAAATCAATTTGAGCTGAAGGAGGGCGAGGATTAGATGGGACAGTGGGAAGAAATTCTTCGCTTTGAAGGTGGGGAGGCCCTGGCACAGGTTGCCCAGAGAAACTGTGGCTGCCCCTGGAAACCTGGAAGGGTCCAAGGTCACATTGGACATTGGGGCTTGGAGCAGCCTGGAATAGTGGAAGGTGTTTCATGGCAGGGTTTTGGGACAAGATGAACTTTAAGGTCCCTCCCAACCAAACCATTCTGTGATCTGACTCCCAGAATTCCACCTCCAGACCTCTGTCCTGATGGGCAAAGCCACCCTGGGATGGATGCAGACGCTGGGAAGCAGCCTCTGGTCACTGCTGCCCTCAGTGCACACACAGGGCTGCAGATTGTGCAAGAGCTCCAAGAAGGCCCCAGGCCCTGTGGGGCTGGTGGGTTGCTGAATGCATTAGCTGTGCTAGGAACAAATGAATGAACCACAGCCAGTTTTGTGTGTGTGCTGAGGGCAGAGGAGCGAGGCAGAGGCAGCGCAGTGACACCGCAGTCCCCAGTGTGACAGATCAGCCTGGGTGAAGCCACACACCACCCAGAGGTGCCCAGATCCAGGCCTGGAGCGTGTTTATTTCAGCCCTGCTTCCCTGCATGCGTGTTCCCAGCAGGAGGGGATGTCAACTGGCCCAACCAGGCCTGCCCAGCCCTCCATCCTCCGCCACATGCCAAAACTCTTCTGCTCACAGTCGTGCGAGGTCACATTTCTTGGCAGGGAGCTCGGCTCTTTCTCCCCTCTCCCTTCCCCCATGCTCCTGCTGAAATATGAAAACAGCCTGCCACCTGCCATTCGCCTGGCCTGCTTCTCTCTGTCTGCCAAAAATTAGCAACATGCCCCAAAGTATAATTGGAAACACTGCACCGCACTGCAGGGGTCCCATTGCTGTTGCATAGAAGAGGCTTGACAAAAAGCCAATTTAATTTCTAGATTCCCCAGGCTGCGTGTAGCTGCTAAGTGAAGAGGTTAAAAAAAAAAAAAAAAAAAAAAAAAAAAGAGGAGATAAAAAAAATCATTTTTATCAGGACAATTCCTATTAGTAGATTCAGATCTTTTAACAAGCCATGCCATAGGAATCAGTGAGCTGTCACTGCCAGCAGATTTAGGGCATCGTTTCTTCGATTTGTAGTCATGTGGGAAGTCAGGGGTTAGAAGCCAGCATTCCCAAACTCCAGAGCCAGGAGCTGGGGTGTGCATGGCATAGCTGAAGGTGGCAAAAGATTTGTGAGGGCTAACTTTAACCCCGGGAAGGAAACGGCCCGCTCGTTCACCCTCCTCCCCAGCAGAACTTGCAGAAGTCCCGGAGGATCCTTGCAGGAGGGATCTGGAGATGCCTCCCACACCTCAGCGCCCAGGGCAGCTCTGACAGTGGAGCACAGCACCACAGGTGCTGCCCAGGCTACAGGCCAGCCCTGCAGAGCTAGCAGTTATCTCCTTTCTGCAGGAAAAGGCAGGACAGGCGAGCAATGAAATATAGGGCACCTCATTCACACCACGCCTTGGCAGAGAGCTGGGCCAGCAGATTTGTGAAACTGAAAAGCAACATTTCACCCCAAAAGAGCTGTTTACATTGCCAGGGTTGACTTGCCAGGCTCAGGAAAGAGCTGTGCCAAACTGGCTTATTATTATCTCCCTTCCCCAAAACGCTCAGGGCCTGCTCCTTTGCCACAGGATGTCTGTATCTGTGGAGCTGTGCTGAAATCCAGGTGCCTGGATATGCAGACACAGGGAACTCAGCCTCTCTACCAGCAAGAAAGATGGATATTGGGAAGGAATTGTTCCCTGGGAGGGTGGGGAGGCCCTGGCACAGGGTGCCCAGAGAAGCTGGGGCTGCCCCTGGATCCCTGGAAGTGTCCAAGGCCAGGCTTGGAGCACCCTGGGATAGTGGAAGGTGTCTCTGCCCATGGCAGGTGGTGGAATAGATGAGCTTTAAGGTCTTTTCCAATTCAAACCATTCTGGGTTTCTGTGAAATGAATTGCCAGGCTGGAGCTGGATCCTCCCTGACCTCACATTTCCCCTGGAATTGTGCTCCCTCCTCAACCTTACACCAAGGCTGTACAGCGCACTCAGGGCATCCAAACAGGAGCAACCCTTCCATCTGCTCCTAGGGAGAAAAGTGCTTAAACCCAAATCACAGCCCTATTAAATACCTTCCCAAATCCTCCCTGGCTGTGTTTCTGGGAGAAGATGCAGAAGGATGCTCAGATCAGGCACCCTGGGGATACTCAGGCATGGATAAAGGCCCAAAGAGGACACTGGGAGTCTCCCAGCCCATCTCACAGAATCACAGCGTCCTAGAGGAAGGGGCTCACAAGGATCATGGAGTCCAACCCCCGGCCCTGCACAGGGCTGTGCCCAGAACTCCACGCCGTGCCTGAGAGTGCTGTCTTTAGGACTGGGACTCAGACACCCAAACCCCATCATGGATCTGCTGCGTGGGACTGTGGGCTGCCTGAATTTCAGCCTCAGAAGGGCAGGGCAAGAGGGAGCCCTGAGGAAACTCCACATTCCTTCTCATCAGGCTGATTACTGAATAGGCTTCAATAGATCAGGGAATAAATAATTTGGTTAAGTCTAAATAACCACTTTGAAATTCTTCAAAATTAGGTTATTTTTTCTCTATAGCGAGCATGCTATGGAATAATAGGCTGATGACCCCATGTTTCCAAAAACTAAAACAAAAAAAGTCATCACAAAATCCACAGCTGCTCCCCATTTGCAATAAGCTGTTTAAAACAAAATAAACCAATACATTTTGCTCCAAGAAACACACATTAGGCACTGGCAGCTTTCTTCCCTCATTCCTCTACCCCCGAACACTTTGAATGGAAGGAGGGGGAAACCTTGAAGTGATACATGTGTGAGAAGCCCTGAGAACAATAGCTGCTCCCCAGTTGACTCCAGAGCTGTTATTAAACTTGAGGATCCTGTGCTAGAGGAGCACAGCTGGAGCAGCAGCATCAGGCTCTGAGAACACCAGCAAAAGACAGATTTCCACCTACAAATTCCTGGAAGTTTACAGCCCAAAGAGCAAAACAGCACAGGTCCACGTGGGCAGGCTCAGTGGCATGGCATCATGGAGACCTCCTCTCCAAGAACAAAGTATCAGCAGGCTAATCCTCGGATCAGGAGGGGCAGGATTCTGCTTGGAGTCCAATGTCACCATTGTATTTTTAAATTGAATTTTTACTCACAATGAGGTGCAGTCAGTACAAAGAGGCTACAGCAGGTTTCTTGCAGCACGAAGTGTGACGCCACAGGTGCCTGGAAGCAGCAGCTCAGTCCCTGCAGGACTGCAAGCAGGGTAGAGGAAGCTGAGGTGTTGCTGTTTGCAACCAGCTCACAGCTCTTGTCCCTCACGAAAGTGAGGGGAAGGATCAGAGGGTCCTGCACTGGGAGAGGGGAAGGATGAGAGAGTGCATCCTGCACTGGGAGTGGCTCTGAGGGTCCCTTTTTCTAGGCTTTGGAAAGTGAAGCTTCTCTTGGCACCCACGAGTGTGCAGCTGTTTCCTCCACTTCCCCACACATAGAGCTGGCCCACAGGAAATAATGCACGGAAGTTTTTCCCTGAGTTCAAAAGCTCAGAGATGCCTCTGAAGCACTGCCTTCAATAAAGCCTTCACCAGGGTACACCGTCAGGAACGAGCAGCCCAGACCACTGTCCAAGAGAGCCTCGCCCCAGGCAAAACCCAGAGATGAGGAAAGAGCTGAGCGAGGGCCAAAACACTGTTCAAAATCAGATCTTCAGGCATCAAGTCCTCAGAAAAGCAGGTGAAGGAAGGTCTCAAAGGCTGCTGGAGACACACCTGTTACCCCCAGAACACTGCACCTCTCTGCCCACATAAATAGGGCCAGGAAACAGACTCCTGCTTGATGCCTTTACTAAGAACCAGCTCTGGGTGGGGAGCCCAAGGGTCACACATACACCAACACTGCTCCCAGGAGTGTCACACAGGAGGAGGTGGTCAGCNTGGGCACAGCCCCGGGCGCCACTTTGGGGAGCAGTGGAGGTGATCCCCGAGGGAAGGGGGTACAGGTACAAGGTAAGGAGAAACAACGAGGGGCATTAACAATTAACAAGAACTTTTTAACAACCAGGTAATGAGTAAACATTAACAATGATCAACAGTGACCAACTTTGCTAAACAAAAACTGTGTGTGTTTATTTACCACACCCACATTAATCTTCTTCTCAGAGTACATGCAAAGGGGACATTTCATGACATTCACAGCAGACCTTACCTGAGTTATGCATCGAAAACTCCCAACTGCCACTGGATCCGGGTCCCTGATTCCCAGAGACCCTGATTAACTCCCAGCCCTGCATTAGCAACACCAAGTTCAGCAGCAGGACCTCTCCACCCAGCACAGCAATATCCCCCACATCAAGATTTCCCTGAAGGCACATTGCTCTGAGTCACCTCTTCTCCAACCTGATGTTCCCAGAACGGCTGAGGAAGGGACCGTAAAATTCCAACGCCTGCCATGGGGTGGGACACCTTCCACTGTTCTGAGCTGTTCCAAACCCCATCCAACCTGGCCTGGGACACTTCCAGGGATGGGACAAAGGATAGGGGAGCAGGGGAGACTTCCCAGAAAGTTTCAGATGTAAGGAAGCATCTGGGTTCTCCACTGAGTGCAGGGATGCTAACACAGCTGCCCAGGAAACTTTGCACCCCGGCTATTCCGGATTTTGTGTTGGTCCAGTCTGGCTGGTCAAACAGAGAGACTTGGCATCTGCCACTCCTCTGCTGTTTTTCACAGGCAAGTGGAAGCATTTGAAATTTAGAGTGGGGATAAAATGATCCTTCAGCATCCCTGCACAATGACAGAGGGCAGCTCTGCCCCCCTCCCTCTCCACAGGCTCTCAGAGCCAGTGGTCTGCAAACAGCTTAGTGACAGCACTGCCAAGTAACATAGAGGGTATGGAGAGTCAATTAAGAATTTATTGAGAGGGTGCACAGGAGGTACTGACCTGGATCCAGCTGCTGCACCGTCTGGGGGGACAAGTCAACCAGAGATTTCAGACCTTCCACAGGGACAATAGAAACAAACACTCCATGAGGATTTGGTGTCTCACAAACCCCTCTCCCTGCCAGCTGTGCTCTGGCCCCCACAAAAGCTCATTGCAGTCTGTGGTCATTCTAAAGGGGTCACCAGAGACCTGAACTGGCTGAAGTCAAGGTGTGAATAGTACAAATCAGCTGCCAGGACCAGGCTGTAAATCACCTGACAGCTCTGATGGAGCACAAAGAGGAAAATCTTTTGATTTTTGCTGCTTCGGTTGGATCAAAAACATTTAAAGGGGCAGCTGCAACATCTGAAGGGAGCTTCAGGAGAAACCCTTGGCACTGCAAGGAGTTCAGTTCTCTCAGGCAGAAATTCTTCCCTGCTGAGGGTGCCCAGAGAAGCTGTAGCTGCCCCATGATCCCTGGAAGTGTCCAAGGTCAGGTTGGACACTGGGGCTCTAACCTGGGATAGTGAAAGGTGTTCCTGCCATGGCAGGGGGTGGCATTGGATGGGCCCTGAGGTCCCTTCCAACCCCAGCCATTCTGTTATTCTCTCATTTGGGTAGGGTTTGATTCTGGACAAGGTGCAGACACAATGCTCCTCTTGTTCTCCCTGCCCTCCCTCCTGCAGCTGAGCTCTGACACCTGGAGAGGACTCTGTGCCTTCCCTGATGGATCTGTGGTCCCCTGGCACAGGACCTTCCCTCAGCTGGAGAACCTTCAGCTTGTTCCAATTGCTGCTTTTGCTGATGGAGAAGATGATGTGAAGAGGCTCAGAGCTGACGTTAGGCACTACAGGTACTTGTGCCCTGCCACCCCAACCCTGCTGGAAGACAAAAGTCCCAGGAGCTCTGCTTCCAACAAGAGCAAGAACCTTTTCCTCCGGCATCCAGCTTTCACAGGAAGCCTCACCAGGCCATCTGCAACGTTTCCTCCAGCCAGGCCTGTCCTCTGCCTTCCCCAGGAAGGAACATTTTGTTCAAAGACAGATAATGACCCATTTACATGTGCCTATAAAATGATGTTGTTTGTCCCTCCCCTCCTGCCTCTCAGCTGCTGCTGGCCTGCAGAGCTTGTCAGGGCTAATTACGTTGGCTTTTCTGTGGAGGAGTTTTCCTTCTTCCCATGTGTTTTCTGTTTAGGGCATAGCACGGTTTCAACAGGTTTTTGAAGCTGTTGTTGTTGTTGTTGTTCCTGACAAGAGCTGCTGTTTTGAAATGCATCCTCACGGCCCCGCCAAGGCCCCAGCCAAGGCAGAACCAGCTCCCTCTGACACAGGAGATAATTGAGACCATTTGGTTCTGGGGGGCACTGGACATCTTATTCCATCTGCAAGGGAGTGGGGAAAAGGTCTGAGCTTCTCCTTCCTCGCCTTCCAGTACATTCATTTATCCCTGCCAAAATGCACTGTTTCCCTTCCAGTCTTCCCTCTTCCCGTATTTTATCCACACGCTGTCAGGGGTGGGCATGGAAAACCACCTGCCCATCACTCCCAGCAGACACCTGGCACAATCCCTGAGCCCTGGGTATACAGCACTATCCCTTGCACTCTTTTGCTGGGAGCGAAGCTCCTGGGATGGCAGAGCAGCCCAGGTCAAACCCCAGGGGCAGGGACCTGGTGAAGGATCCAGGGAGGGGCTGATGGAGCCAAGCTCTGCAGGAGAGCATCCTGGGCAGGAGCTGCAGGGTCCAGCCAGCGGGACCCTCTCCCCCTGCCAAAGGGGCCATGCCAGGCGCTCCCTGCTCGTCCCACGCCGCTCCCCAGTGTGGGAGGAGCTCATGTGTCAGGAGAGGGGCCAGCAGAGCTGGGGAGGTGGGAGAGATGGAGAACAGCTGTGCAGACTGGACGGCCCACATGCCATCCCAGCCACTGAGGCTGATCCCACCTGCCAGGGACAGAGGGGATGCTCTGGGTGGAGCACACTGCCAGCTGAAGGGAGGTGACCCACAAACCACCCCTGCACAGGCTGCTGAAGGTCCATCAGAGGAGCTTCTTCGCTGTCCTGGCACAAGGGATGGCAGCACAGCCTCCCCTCCAGCCCGTGCCATTTAGGATGCCTCATGGCATTGGCTGCCCCAGAAGAGAGGCTGTTCCCGTGGGATCCCCTTACAGCCAGCTCGGATTACAAGGGCTTTGTCCAGCTCACAGCAATACAGAGCTCTGAGATGCTCCTGGAGACCTGGACACCATAGACAAACCCCAAGGAGCCCTTCCAGCCCACAGGAGTGCAGGCACTGGTTTGATTAGGGAGGACACCCTGTTCTACCACACACAGCATCCTGCCAGTCTGAGAAATGAAGAGCCATCCACTCAGGGAATGGTAGCAGCAGCACCTTCACACCTCTTGGCTTTGCCTGCAGAAGAAACCAGTGCAAAGGCTGGGTTGTAATCATTTTCACATGTTAATCAATTGGATTTGCCATGAAAAAAGGGATATAAGGGAGTACACATATCTTGTCTTTAAACAGTGCTTAATGGCTTCAGATTGAAAGGGAGCAACTTAAATTGGATTTTGGGAAGGAATTGTCCCCTGTGAGCGTGTGGTGAGACCCTGGCACAGGTGCCCACAGCAGCTGTGGCTGCCCCTCGATCCCTGGAAATGTCCAGGGCCAGGTTGGACATTTGGCTTGGTGCACCCTGGGACAGTGGAAGGTGTCCCTGCCCATGGCAGGGATGGAATGAGATGGGCTTTGAAGTCCCTCCCAGCCCAAACCATTACATGGTTCTGTGGTAAATAAACACACACACAGTTTTTGTTTAGCAAAGTTGGTCACTGTTGATCATTGTTAATGTTTACTCATTACCTGGTTGTTAAAAAGTTCTTGTTAATTGTTAATGCCCCTCGTTGTTTCTCCTTACCTTGTACCTGTACCCCCTTCCCTCGGGGATCACCTCCACTGCTCCCCAAAGTGGCGCCCGGGGCTGTGCCCATGACCATCTGCAAATAAGGGGACACTACTGAGAGACAAAAACCCCTAAAAACAACGAGCCAACACAGAGGACTAAAAAAGGATATATCTTGGCAGTCAAGAAGTGGGACTACTTTTCTATTCCACGTTTACAGTCTGGATAGTGTCACCATAAATTAAAGGAACTGGACCAGAATGACGCCCCTGGACGACAAGCCAACATGTGTCTTCTTGTGAGGATGGAAGCCCCAGCTGTGCTGCATGGCACAGCTGGCCACCTCCTCCTGTGTGACACTCCTGGGAGCAGTGTTGGTGTATGTGTGACCCCTCGGGCTCCCCACCCAGAGCTGGCTCTTAATAAAGGCATCAAGCAGGAGTCTGTTTCCTGGTCCTATTTATGACAGTTCCATGTTTCCACGATAAAAGAGCTTCATGAGCCCTTCCTTTTCAGGCAGGATCTGGATCTGCCTGTCCCTGCCTCCTGCCATAGGTGGGAGCCGCTTTCCCAGGACAAAGTTCTCCAAGGATGCCCACCAGCACAGCTGCCCTGCTCTCCCTCACCAGGAAGCCCAGCGTTCCAGTCGAAAGCTCCTTGAGGAGGAGGCAGAGTTAAGTGACAAAGCAATCAGGCTTATCAAAGTCCAGCTCGGGATTTGGGAGGAAATGCAGCCACCAGAGCACATGCCAATATTGTTAATGCCTTTTGGGGCTGCATCTGAGGCTGGGTTTGTTTTGGCATCTGCAAAGCCTGATACAAAAACATGTCCTTGCTGCACAGACTGGTGGGGAGAGCCAAGGCTGCTGAGCAGGGCAGTGCAGGGATGCTCCAGCAGCAGAGCCCGAGCCTCACCTGGCAGGAATCCACCTGGCTCCAGCCAACCCATTCACACCAATGGAGCAGCTAGACCCAGCTGTTTGTTTGTTTGTCTGTTTGTTTGTTTTATGTCTCCTTGGGGCTTCTCCTGCTGAATCTCCAGAATTGTGGGGTTTAGATGCCTCAGGGCCATGTGGCTGTCATCAAACCACATCCTGCAGCAGTTCAGCTAGGTGCAATGGGCTCTCCCAAAGCCAAATCTTCCTTGCAGCATCGGGATGGCTCCCTCAGCTTGGATACCCCCAAAACTCAGGAGGGATCAAGCAGTTCAAACAGTTCTGAGAGCAAAAACTGGGAAGAAAAAGGTCTCTGTCTGTCAACAACCGTTCAAGCGAGTTTTTCCCCCTCTCCTGCCATTTCTTCCACAAAAATATGGGTTTACAGGGCTAAAACCAGACTAAGGGGGTTTGTCTCCTGGTTCCTGGGCAGTGGGTGACGCTGACTCCTTGATTAATCAGTACAATGAAAGACTTGGGTTGATAACCAAATCTGAGGCACACTTGCACCCTGCAGCAGAGCCAGAGATGGCTCCAGCCCATGAGCCATCAGCGATGGCATCCCAGACGTGTCCTCCTCAGCAGGATAATGGAGCACGGTATGCTTTGCACTGGAAGGGACCTGAACCTTCCCTGCTGCCACTGGAGGTAATTTCCTCTCACCCTGTCCTTGTTCCCTGAGCCGAGCCCGCCCTCCCCTCCTGTCAGGGAGTTGTGCAGAGCCAGAAGGTCCCCCCTGAGCCTCCTTTTCCTGGGGCTGAGCCCCTTTCCCAGCCGCTCCCCATCAGTTTGGAGCATCTCGGGATTTCTCATTTCAGCAGCGGAGCTGAGATCGCACCCACCATGCTGCCATTGGCCGCTCTCTCCGCTCTCCCCCCACTTTTCCTCCTGCCGCCCCCACTTCATTCCACATTTTTCACATTTCTGGGGATTGTTTTTCGCCTCCCAGCGCTTCCTGGAGCGCGCCCAACAGAAATAAACGCAGCCTGACCACGGCTGCTGGGGCGAGGGGCAGGGGGTTACGCTCTCGGTAAATTTAGCCCCTCACTGACAGATTTATCTTCCTTAATCAGAACCAAGCGTAGTTAGCGAGGTTTGTTTTTGTAGACTGAACTTCCCCAAAGTCAGCGCGCACTCACCTCCCCCTCCCTCCCTCCCCAATTACATAAATGCTTTTAGTTAAGAGCTAATTTCCTGGAGTGTGTGCCAGTGCTCTCTCCAAGCAAACAAAGCAAAGACGATACTGAAAGGAGCCCGCGTTTGGCATTGAAAAGGAAGATTATCCTCACAAAAGGTGAGGAATGAAGTGTCAAAGGTGTCTTCCCCGTTTCTCCTCCTTCATTTGCGCACGGAGGATAAAGCACAGGTGGGGAGCACCTTCCCAGCCCGGAAACTCGGGCTTGCCCTGCCAGACCGAGGCTTGTCCAGAAATTCAAGTGCACCTTTCCTTCGGCAGGAGAGCTTGCAGACCCATCAGCTGCTTAATCTCCACGCAGGCTGCCTGCTCCCGTCCTTTCCTCGCCCCACATTTCCAGGCTGGCACCAAAGCGTCCCTGCGTCCTGCCGCAGCCCGGACCAGCGAGGGGGCTCAGCCAGGTTTGGCTCCACTGTCCTCTCCCGGGAACAGTTCGGAGGCTGTGTGGTCGGAGAGACTTTGTGGACATCTTCCCTCCTCTGCAGCTGTCCACGGTCTTGCTTTAACATGCCCCTTTCCTTTTCCTTGCCACCACGCCATTAACTAAGAACATTCCTGGCACATGCCAGCCTGGAGTGTGTTGTAATGACCATTTCTTTTCTTCTGTTTCAGCTTCAACAATTGTTTTTACTGAGCTCAGCCGAGTTCCCCGCAATTAGGAGCCATGATGGATTTTGGAAAGAAATTGTCCCCTGTGAGGGTGGGCAGGCCCTGGCACAGGGTGCCCAGAGCAGCTGTGGCTGCCCCTGGATCCCTGGCAATGTCCAAGGCCAGGTTGGACATTGGGGCTTGGAGCACCCTGGGACAGTGGAAGGTGTCCCTGCCCATGGCAGGGGTAGAATGGGATGAGTTTGAAGGTCCCTCCCAGCCCAAACCATTCCGTGGTTGCATGTTTCTATGATAAATGAGCTCCAGGAGCCCTCCCTTTTCAGGCAGGGTCTGGATCTGCCTGTCTAAGCTCTCAAAGATGTCCACTCACATCCCCAGCAGCCCGGGAGACGCCTCTCACATCCTAGAGCACACAAATTTCAGTAGAGTTGCGTTTCCATGATAATACCACTAACATTTTTCCCCCATTGGTGCAACAAGGATGAATCCTTCTGTTGCCTTGCAGTTAAGTCAGCCCCGAGGCATTGCTGAAGCACCGAGAGCTGAGCTGGGCAGAAAGGAGAGAAATTCCCTCTGCTAAGAGAAGTTGCAGGAGAGGGAGGCAGCAAGGCAGAGGGGAGAGGTGCACGGACACATTTTGTGGATTAGCACAGGCTGAGATGGAGTCTCGACTCCCCGACATCACTGATCCACTTCTCTCTCCCCCTCCTGGACACAGGTCTTGTTTCCCAGAGGGTGAGCTGGGAAAATAAATTTCCGTTTCTCTTTTCTTCTTTTTTCTTTTTTTTTTTTTTTTTTTTTTTTTCCCTTCAGATGAAAATTCCCCTTATTTCCCCTCGAAGGCGAGCACACGTGGGACTATTTTTACCCAGGTTTATTTTTAGCTCCTCTTGCCTGCGTTGCCTCTCACATGGCTGCATGGAGAGGGATGGTGGCGGCTGCACGGACACGTTCTCCCTGCACGGCACAGCAGGGCTGGGGGCAAACACGCCGGCAGTAATTACAGCACAGTCTCATTTATCACTCCCTGCTCCAGCCTTGCTCAGGGCGCAGCGAGCTCGCTGCCATCCCACGCTGCTGCCCACGCTGCCCCGGTGCTAGAGACACTCCACCCAAACATGTCCCCATCCCGCTGGCGCTGCCCCAAGGGATCCCATTCCTGCTGTCCCAGCTGGGAGAGCGACAGCACAGGTTCAGCCACAGGAAGGCAACCAGGGCCTGGAGGAAGCTGAAAGCCCTGGGAGCTGGCCAGGAGCCGAGCCCTGGCCACAGCCATCAGCAGGGTAGGAACTGGGGCACGGCGTGGCCCCTCTGGGACAGAGTTTTCTGTGCTTGGCCCTGCCTTCAAAGTGGAGCCTGGCAGGCAGGCAGCTGGGGAAAGGGGGCTGGGATGCTCACGAGCTGCTGTCACCAGGGAGAAGGCTGTGGGTGCTGGCCCAGGGGAGGCTGCAGGACATTGGATGTGTTTGGTTGAGATGAGCAACGTACAAAGGTCTGGGTTTCGCTATTCAGGGGAATTCCAGCACAGCCCAGGTCCTGATGTTTTTTCCCAGAGGGGAACCCTTGCTGTCCAGCAGCATGACTGACTGGCCCCGTGGCCTGTGTGCTCCATCCAGCAGCAGCCAGGCTGTGAGCAGCACAGGGAATGCAGCCAAAGCGAAGCACGGGAGGCTGGATCCTGCTCAGGAGGCTCTCATGTCCCACAGCTGCCTCTCTCCCACCCTGCCACCAGCTTCCAGAGCATCTTCCCAAGGTCTCTGCTGACTTCCAGAAGGGAAAGCATGGCCTCTCAATGGCACCCAGCCCTCTCCATCCTGGATCACAGTGACCCACGGTGCCCGTGGTGCCACGCTGCCTGTGCCAGGCGCCAGCAGGCACTGGCAGGTCCCCCGTTACCATGGCAATGCTGCCAAGGTTCACATCTTTTGCTGAATCCCCGTTTATCCTGCTGCTTTATTTCCCCCACATACTCCACACCTCAAGAAGGGTCAGGGTGCAGCTCAGCCATCAGGGCTGTGGTCACATTGCATGAAGCCCTCACTCAGGAGAAACGGTCTTGGATCTCCTGTCAGCACAGAGGAAAAGCTGGAATCAGTGAGCAGATACTGATAAATCCTCTGCTGTCTCTTCTCCTTAGACTTAGTCACAGGGAAAAACCCCAAAAGGCTTGAAATGGTTTTTGTTAAGTGACAGGGATTTTTTTTCCTCATTCCCTGGCCATCATTTTAAAAGAAAAGCTCCCCTTGCAGAGGGGACAGCAACAGCTGTGGCTGCAGATCCTTGTCATGCTGGTCCCCCCAACCACGTGGCTCTGCTTTGGGCATCCAGCCCATCCCACTATCCATCACCAGCCACCTGGGAAAGCAGGAACCTCCCCTGGAACATCTTCTGGGGGCCATGGTCCCTCTCCACCCATGTGCTGTTTCATGGAATCACGGCATCATTAGGGCTGCAAAAGACCTCCAAGATCCTTGAGTCCAACCCAAGCACTGCCAAGGCCACCACCAAACTGTGTCCCCAAGTGCCACAGCTACACATCTGTCAAACATTTCCAGGGATGGGGACTCTACCACTGCCCTGGCCAGCCTGGCCCAGTGCCCAATCACCCATTTGGTGAAGGAATTTTCCCCTCATCTCCAATCTAAACCTCCCCTGGCCCAGCCTGAGGCCCTTCCCTCTCCTCCTGTCCCTGTTCCCTGGGAGCAGAGCCCGACCCCCTCAGCTGTCCCCTCCTGTCAGGAGTTGTGCAGAGCCAGAAGGGCCCCCTTGATCCCCCTTTTCTCCTGGTGGCCTCCATCCAGCTTCTCCATAGCAACATCCAGACATTCAGTAGAGATCCCAAAACTGCCTTTGCTAAATGCCACTTCTCCCTACCACAGAGAAGTATTTTCAGGGAAAATCCAAGCTTAATCCCAGCCTGGGGGGTTCATCATGCAATGACAGCAGCTCACCTTTAGCTGGTGTTTCCAGGCTCCTTCCCACACTGACATTGTCCCTTGCCCACCTGACTCCATTTAGCCTGTGGAGTGATCATACAAGAAAGAGAGACCTAAAGCAGCTCCTGGAGAGCTGGAGAGGGACTTCGGACAAGGGCCTGGAGTGACAGGAATGGCTTCCCACTGCCAAAGGGCAGGGAAAAATGGGATATTGGGGAGAAATCCTCCCTGAACAAAACAGAGAGCTCAGTCATCTGCAGCAATCCTTTATCCAAACACTGAACCCTGTGGAATGGAGGAGCTGGGGCTTAGATTGCTATCCTGCCCTGCTCAGAGTTTTTCTCCTTGCCATCCTTGATTTACAGGAGTGGTACTTTGGCTAAGGATGCTGATGAGCTGATGTTGGGACACGGTTCCAGGAAAGGCAAATCCATTTATCAGAGTGCTTATGGCTCCCAGTTCAAGGCGGCTAAAGCACCAATAAATATTGAGCAAAGCAAGGGAATGAGACTCCAAAGCAGCTTCATAAATAAAAGGCTATTAAAAAAAATAAAAATTATATATATACATATATCTGCAGATGCTCATGCCAACCTCTCCAGAGTCCCAGCCCAGGTCACAGCTGAGAGTGCCTGGCTGTGTCCTCCTGAGCTGACATCCCGCAGGAGAAAGGCCCAAGGCACATCACAGGCTGCACAGACGTGGGTCAATGGGAAGTGCTGTCTGGCAAAGGAACAAGCTGCTAATTTATTGAAATGCTTCGGAAAATAATTGCATTTGGAAGCCTTCAGCTGTCCTGGGTTTGTGCCTTCGTGCAGGACTTGAATTTCAAGAGATGGGACCTAAAAGGGAGTGGAAAAGCAAAGGGAGCTTTGAAGCTGGGGCAGGAGAGCACTCGATGAAATTGAACAAAATTCCCAGCTCCCACCCCACGCAGGCAAGCTTTGGATGAGCAGTTAGGGAACAAATCAGTCCTGTTTGTTTTCACAGAGGTGAGAAACACCTCCACACATGGAAGCACCTTCTGCTCCTTCAGACAGCTCCAGAGATGGGGAACAGATACAGCATGAAGGAAAGCAAAGGGCAGAGAGCAGCTTTGGAAAGGGCTGAGGAGGGAATGAGCATGGGATGAGCACAGAATGAGCATAATTCCAGCCCCACCATCCCCAGGCCCTGCTCTGACAGGGGTTCACAGGCACTTTCATAGCACTTGCACTGAGGCAAGGGCAGAGGATGGATGGAGTCACTGCTCCAGCAGCACAAAGAGGGGTTCAGAGCTCTTCCCAATGGAGCTGGCTGGCTTCTCTCCCTGCTTCCAGGGTCTGCTCACTGCCACCATCCCCACCTTCCTCTTGGTGCATCTCCTGGAGAAAGGATGTCACACAAAGCCAGAGCAATGGCCCTGCCTTGGAGGGCTGCTCTGAAAATCAGTAGATTGAGGAAAAAGCTTCCTTGGGGTCCTCTGGTGCCCAGTGGATGGGGCCATGCTGGTTCCAGGACAGAGCTCATATTCAGGCTCTGCAAACAATGGGCCATTCAGAGGGAATGAAGGGACAGTAGATCCAGAGGTGATGAACACAAAAAAAAGCATTTCTTCACACAATTTGCCTTGAGGAATGCCATGTCATATGATGTGGCCAAGGGCAGAGACTTGTGGGATCAAACAACTGCTGAGCCGGCCCTGGGTATTGCTATTGCTCAAACAAAAAAATGAATTATGTTAAAGATGGGGAAAACTCACTGAGTGTAAGCAGCAGAAGTTGCTCCGGCTGTTGAAGGACCATGTGGAGAAGACTTCCCAGGGACAGAACACCTTTGCTGGGAATAGGTTGTTAGGAGTAGCCTGGATGAAGCTTGCAGGACACCCTGCAGCTTTCCCTGAGGTTCCTGGCACCAGCTGCTGAGCCAATAAAACCCCTTTGCTAGCCACAGTGGCAAACAGCCCTCTCACCACAAGGATTCTCTCTTCCCAGCCACTCCTGGGAGATTTTCCTTACATCTGGCTTGACCATCCTCTTCATCTTCTGCCATTCAAGGAGCTGCATCCACTGCTCAGACCATGGAATCATGGAATACGGGTTGGGTTGGAAGCGACCTTAAAAATGACCTCATCCCACCCCTGCCATAGGCAGGAACATCCTCTCCCAGGGTGCTCTAAGCCCTGTCCAACCTGCCCTGGACACTCCCAGGGATGGAGATTCCACAACTTCTCTGTGCATGGACACTTGCCCTGGGAACTTGGAATAAAGCATGTTGCTTCCCTTCTAAACTGCTGAGGAAGGGAAAGGTTTAGAGCAGAGGAAGAGCTGCTGCAGTAAAACATTACCTCCAAACATCTTCAATTATTGCAGTTTCCCTGTTAGCACTCACAGCATGTTAATTCTCCCCTCGGGTGAGAGCATACCCTGGGAAGGGTCTGGGATGCTGCTGGAGCTTTCCTTGCTGGATTGAGCCATCCCAACACATTACCAGGCTGAGGCTTTTCAAGCTGCAGAGATGGTAAAAAGACTGAGGAGGTCACATAACCCAACTCTGCAGCTCAGGTTTTTTGGTGTTTTGGATTTTTTTAAGCCAGTCAGATAAATGCTTTGAGAAGACACTTGAAAGCCATGGCTGCTCTCTCCAGGAAACTATCAGGTTGATTTCCTTTGGCCACAGCACGGTCCCAGGGTCAGGCTGTCAGCTCCTATTAAGATTTGGATGTGCATCACTGAATGGAAAGCACTTGGCTCTATTGCTGCTCATTAGATTGCTTTATGATAAATCTAATCATTAACCTACTCCACTTGGCCCAGCTGAAGATGATAAGGCTGCTGCTGCAGCCATCCCAGGGGAATCCAAACCAAATGGTTTTCCCAGGAAGGGCAGCTCCATCACGGCTGTGCCAGGTCTCCCTGTTCCCATGTCCCAGTGGGATGCACCTTCCCCAGATTTGGACCCAGATGGGTGGGTTTGGGTAATTAGGGGAATTAAAGCTCGGCCATGTGTCACTGCTTCACATCTCCTCCTGCAGCCCCAGCATTGCCCCATGGGTATCACTGGGAACAGAGGTGAAAGCTTCCTCCCCTTTTTTTAAGGCTCACCCATGGATCAAGCTCCCTGTGACCCGTCCTGTGCCACATCCAGGGGCTGGAACCCCACTGCAGGTGGTACCCACAGTGTAACAGGGCCACTGGGGACCCAGGCTGGGACTGAACCATCCCAGGGTGCCACAACAGGGTCTGGGCCAGTGGCTTTCTCCCTGGAGATTTGGGCTGAAGGTTTGTCTGCTCCTCATGCTTTAACATATCCAGACAAAGGACTCACATCCGCCATCATCATCATTTACAGAAACTGAGCAGCTCTTCAGACTCCTCTGACCACCTCCTCTGTGGGCACATGGGTGGGCAGAGGGGTCCAGAGCAGCCACAGTTCCCTCCTCCTCTCCTGAGGGCATCCAGGAGGACAGCCAGTCCTTCCCCAGGGCACAGGAGCTTTCTGAGACCTCTGATCCTGGCAGAGACACGGGAGCAGTGCCGCAGCTCCTCGGCTCCTGGGGAATGTTTCCCATCTTCCTGGCTTCAGGAGCTCATGGATTCATCAACGGGAATTAAGCTGCCCCTGGTTGAGGCATCCCAGAGAAGCTGCTGGAGTCCTTCTGCTCTTCCAGAGCAGGATGGGAAGGCTTGGCACCATCAGGTCAGGCAAAGCCTCTGCCTGGAAATCTGGCAGCAGTCAGGCAATGTGTGGTGGGAGCCTGTGCCACCTTCCCAAGCCTGGGCTGCACAGGCCCATCTCCATGGATCCTGCTGAAGATGGGAGATGGAAACTAAACACAAACAAATGTATTCTCAAAGAAATTTAGGGAGCTGGAGCAGGAGAGGTCCTGCTGGGAAACACAGACCTGCGTTTTGAGCCACTCAGGGGCTGCAGTGGCTCCCAAAACCCATCAGATCATAAGGTCTTTGCTGAAGGAGGCTGCTGCCTTCTCGCAGCTGAGATGAATTTTCTCTCCAACAAGCTGGCTGAGGTTTCTGGGCCTGGATTAACCTGTCCACGGTATTTTGAGAAGACCTTGGGATGACAGCAGGCATCCAAAGCCTTAGGCACACTGGCATACATCCCAGCAGAGAAGGCTCTCCGGGTAGAGCCAGAGGCTCTTCCAGGTGCTGCAGCAGTTCCCCACGCCCGAGGCTGTCCCTGTCAGGGCTGGTGCCAGCCCCAGCACAGCCGGCCCGGGGCTGCTCCCCAGCCACACACGGAGCTCCAGCCACAGACAGCAGAAGCGGCCTCCCCGCTCCCTCCCAGGCACACCAGGGCTGCAGATGCAGTTCAAAGTTCTGCTCGGTACAAAATCGGGCTTTGAGGGTAACTTGTTGCAGCTTGAAAGCAGCTGAAGTTAATTACAGAGCAATGAAATATCGCACTTTAATATTGCTTCATTCCTCTTGGCTGGGCTGCCGTGGGACACTGCTCCGTTCTGAGATGCAGAGCCGAGCGCTCTCTCACCTCCAGAACACATCCCAGGTAAACCAGGGAGAGGCAGGCTGAGGGATGCACGACCCTCTAGAGCTCAGGACAAGGGGAGATGGAGCATGGGGCTGCAGCTGGCAGCTCCCAGCAGGCTGCTGCTGTTCAATGCATCCCGGATCCACGCCAGGGCACCCCGGGAGCCTCCAGCCTGTGCTCTTGGCTCAGCTTAATTGGAGGTGCAGGCCTGTTCTACCAGCCAAGCACAGGGCACTCCCGCAGGGGTTGGTGCTGCTGCCTGGCCAGCAGCCAGCCCAGGAAGCCACTGGCTGCAGGCCAGCAGTGCCCAGGTGAGCTCCTGACTCACACGGCTCTGGAGCAAGAGCTGGAGCGCCATGGCCGAGGGCAGTGCAGGTGTCTGCATCCTCTGCAGGCCTGGGAAAGGCTGCTGGGAGCATGGAGAGCAGCAGCCTCATCCTGTCTGGAGCTTGGGCTGGCTCCGTCAGGCAGCCAGATGAGCAGGAGTTTTCCTGCTTTCTGGTCACCCTAGGGAAGATGCCAAGTGTCCCCCTTGCTTTGGTGCCACTTTGGCGCTTTCTCCTGCTTGGAAACGGCACAGAATAAAGCAACAAGGAATACGAGGATGGACAAAGCACCTGCAAACAGAACTTGCACAGCTCAGGCAAGGGACAGAGCTGGTCCAAGCATGGCCACAGCCACCACTACACGATACAGGGTGCTCCAAAGCCAGAAGGACAGCAATCCCAGCATCCTTCTTAGTGTCAGCAGCCAAAACAGAGTTAAAGCACAGATCTGAGAGTACTGAAGAGCCTTGGCCACCCCAGCCCACCCAAAAAAGGCTGCAGCCCCTTTCTCAGCACCGTCAGAGGAGCAGGCTGCATTGCCACCTAATGGGATGTGCTGGGAAAGGCCGAGCATCCTGCTGGAAACCAGCGAGAGCAGGACTCTAGAGGTTCTGCAGGTGCCTCTCACTCCCTGCACCAGCAGGGCCGCCCCGGCTCTGACAAGGACCAGGGCTGGGGCTCCAGGCAGGAGGTTGTGTGCTCAGAGCCGTGCCAGGGTACGAGGCAGCTGCCTGTGACCCAGCGGTGTCACCACCCACATCTGTCTGGGCACACCAGGAAAAGGCTTTTTTGGGTCTCAAAGTCATTTTCCCCTCGCTGCCTTCCACAACTCATAAAAGCTCCTGCCAGCAGAGCCCGTGGAACATCAAGCTCCTCGAGGAAGCAGATGTTGTCCAGTTCAAGTTGTCTCCTTGCCAAAATGCTGCATGCAGGCAGACATCGAAGGGAAAACCAGCTCCACAGGGACTGCAGAGATGGATGTGGGATGGAAATCAGCATGGCTAGGAGAAACGGGTGGTTGTGCCAGGAACACACAGGGACTGATGCACTGGTGCAAACCCACGGCACTGAACACAGCCTTGCACCCCTCTCCTCTCCATCACCTTCTGTGGAATATCACAGGGACTGCTGGGATAAGTATGGGCTCCATCTCCTGAATTATTGCACTGACAAAGTCACAAATGCACTGCCAGGAGGGTCTGCTCACAGCCCTGCTCCTGCCTGGAGCACCAGCTCACAGCCTGGCACAACCCAGCCTGTGCCCAGGGAGCAGCAATCAGAGCAGCAGCTTTGATGCTTCACTCCTGAGCTCCTCATCTCCCTGCAGTGTTCTCTTGGCTCACAACAAGCACCGCAGGGAGAAGTCAGAGGGGACTGCAGACCCCTCAGATGTGGTGGCTTTGGTTTCCCTTCCTCACTGAAGGTACAGTCCCTACCCATGCCAGCCTGACTTCCCAGGCTGCTTCAGCTGCCCACTCAAGGCAGTGGGAGCCTGATTTTTACCCATATTCAAAGGTAAAAGTAGAAATAGATGTCATCTAGTTCCTCCCTCTTTCAGTGTTGAGTCTCTCCTGTAAGCAGAGAAACCAAAACCCAAAAAGCAGCAAATGCAGTCTGTGTCCTAATGGCAAATCCCAGCCCAGTTTCTGACACTCTCACCTTTTGTGATATAAGGCCAATCAACCTTGTCTCCCAAAACACCCAGAGGTGAAGGTGAACATCCTGAGAGCTGCCATGGACCCTGCCAGGGCTGCACAGGTCATGCCTGCTGTATCTTAGCACCATTTTGTGGGGGGTATTGTATGCATCAACTCCTTTTATACACCAGAAACTCTCCCGGGAGCTTTAAATCGAAGCATTTGATTCCCAAAAAGGAAATCTGCTTCCACAGTGAGCAGCAGTGTTTGGAGCAGCCACCTCCTTGTAGGCAGGAGAGGAGCACAAAAGAGCACACCTGTGCATCAGCAGCTGGATAAATCCCATCAACACGCAGGGAGGCACTGCTGTGCCACTCTGGCACTACACCATTGCCCCAAGAGCTGGTTCCCCAGCTGTGCTCCCTGCTCCAGGAGCAGGTGGAGGGATGAGGAGCAGTGCCTGACTCTCCCAGAGGGAACTGCAGCGCCTGCCGAATCCCGGCTGCCTTTGAAGGTGCTCAGGACTGAGCTAATTGAGACAAAGCTTTCTCAGGCACAACAAAGTCTCTCTTTGTAGCTGCAGTTTTCGCTTGGGAGGGTGCAGAGCACAGCAGGAGTGGTCCCATCAGATAGCAGCAGCCAGGCTGGGGTCCAGCACCTGTGGAGGAGTTACACAGCACTGGGAGGCAACACACAGGGCTTGGTCCCGCTGGGAAGGAGTGCTTGGCAGAAAACAGGGCTGAAAGCTGGGAACCAGAGCGAGTTCCATGGCATCCTGCCATCCATGGTGCCAGGTGTAAGAGCTCAGCAAGATCACAGACAGCAATGTCATCAGATGGGATCCGTGTTGGCCAACATGGATGGGAGCTCCCAGGGCCAGGTACTCCCAGGGAGATTTGGCCAGTTCCACGCAGTCAGGGAATGGTTTGAGCTGGGAGGCACCTTAAAGCTCTGCTCCAATGCACCTGCCATGGGCAGGACACCTTCCACTGTCCCAGGTTGTTCTAAGCTCCAGTGTCCAACCTGGCACTGGACACTTCCAGGGATGGGGCAGCCACTCTAGGAAGCCTGTGTCAGGGCCTCACTTCCCTCATGATGACACCTCCTGTCACCCTCACATCAAATCCAAGTCAGCAGCAGGCCACCCCAGGGAGGAGAGTCCCCCTCCTTTTCCTTGATCTTCAGACCTCCTTTTGCTCCAAGCCCTTCCTGAACACAGATGGCTTCTGGGGTTCTCCAAAAACACTCAGCTCACACTAAACCTGCACAGGCACGTTTTTGGGAAGCAGCCCATCAAGTGACATTGTGCCATCCCGCCTCCCCTCTGCCTTGGTTGCTTCCACTCACTTCTGCACAACTGATTCATTTAGCTTTTGTGAACAGCACTGGAAGCCAGCTGGTACTCGTTGTGCACCTAAGTTCCACTTCCTCAGCAGGCTCTTCCACAGAACAGATTCATTCCAGCCTTTGTCTGTGGCAGGGGCACAACAGAACTGAGGCAGCAGAGAGAACATTGGAACCTCACTGCTACTGTGTTGCCCAGAGAAGCTGTGGCTGCTCCTGGATCCCTGGAAGTGCTGCAGGCCAGGCTGGACAGAGCTTGGAGCAACCTGGGATAGTGGAAGGTGTCCCTGCCCATGATGTTAAAACATCAAAGTTTCACCTTGAAGGAGGAAGAAGAAACTTGCTGGATCTCATAAGTGCAGCCCTGGGCTTGATGTCACCGCTGAGGAGCCAATTCCTCACTGAGCAGCTCAGCCACACACAGGTATCTCCACAGCCTGGATGGTTCCAGCCTGCCCCAGCTGAGAGGGATGCTATTTACAGACATAATGGGATAGCACAGACAATCACTCACCTTCTCTCTCCTTTCTCCCCTCCTGCGCAAAGTGAAGCCAAGGGCAAGGTTGTTGCTGAACTGGAGTGACCACAGGGAAAGCTGGTGGTTTAGCCCATAAATGTGACCTTCCCCCGGGAATCTGCCCTAGGAGAGCAGGCAAAGCCAAGCACGGGACATGACAGGCAAGAGGCAAACCCAAGGCAGTGGGAATTTAGGATAAGAGGACAGACTGCAGATGGTTTCACACACAAACCTATGCAGAAGCATAGAGAGGACTTGGAGCTGTGTTATCTTCCCCAATCTAAGTAAGAACTGGAGATGGATTCATCCAACTGGCACAGCACAGTCTCCAAAACCTAAATCTTTACAGCTGGTTTGCTAAGAGATTTTTTTTTTTTTTTTAGGTGTCGGAGTGGGAAGGAGGGAAGAGAAAAACACAGCTAGCACTCCTTCCTACAGCAAGGGAAGAGAAAGCTATTCCCTTAACAGATTTAGCTTATAAACAGTTTTAAAGTAGAGTTAAAGCCTGAATAAAAAATTTTTAAAGTGTGTTTGAGATGCATGTTGTTATGCCACAGGGCTCACCAGCATTGCTTTTCCTGACTGGAATCAAAGTTTTTCTATCCAAAGCTCAGCCCTCTGTGCTGCTGGAGCTGACGGGGAAGGCTCCTAAAGCTGCTCTGCACCCCAGTGAGCCTCACAGTGTGCCACAGCAGGTTCCCCAGCTCTGCCTACAGCACAAAACTCTCTCCAGCTTTGGCATTGGGCTGCAAGCACTGCCAAGTGAATTCCAGCACTCGGAGAAGTCGGCAGCACCGGGATGGAGGACACGTGTACAAACAGAGCTGGGCTCTCCAGAGGAGTCCTAAAACCACAGCAGGTGTTCCTTTCATCCCCACACCCCTCAGAGCTGGGAGATGGTGCTCTGGGCAGGGAGGGAGACTCACACAGCTCAGGATCTCGCTGCACTGCCTGGGAGTCTTGAGGGATTCATCCCTTCCCAGCAGATACATGGATGAGGTATAAAACACAGAAACAAAGAGCTACGGGATCAGCAAAAAAAGAGCCACATTTCTGTCCCACTGCTCCTTCATCCAGTACCTCACCAGGCCCCCAAGGCTCTCGCTAAGGGACTCCTTTCATCCTGGTTTTGATATGGGAAAGGGCACACCCAAGGCACTGCCCTAAATTCTGGAATGCCTGGCAGCACTTCTCAGTGACTGAAGCAGTGCTGGAAATGCAAAATTAACTGCAGCCTAAATCTGGACAGTGGTGCTTGAACCAATGCCAAGGTACCTCATTTCTGTGACTAATACCAAATGAAAAATTTCTTTTAAAAAAACCCCTCCAACTCAGACTTTCATGGACTCGCAAAAATAACAACTACACTTGTCTTTTATACCCAACAAACATTTAGTTCGATAGTGGAATCAAAGCAAGAAGCTGTGAGTACAACTGTGGGCAATTATTTTACTATTTTTTATAATTTTAAGCAGAGATTTTTGCTGTATGAATTGAGATCACTTATTTCCATCTCTCAATGAACTTCTCATGCTTTGCAAGAGTCTAGTCAGTGCCTTTCAGAACACATTGGTGCTTCTAATGAACCTCATAAAACACCACGCATGACAGAGCAAGAAATTAACTTTGTGAGAGCCAGGAGGGTACAGGTTTAATTTCTCTTGAATCAGCAGAACAACAATAATCCTGGATAATAATATACCACAGTCTCAAGGAAGAAAATGTTCAGCTCTGATGCTGAGCCTGCCCCAGCTCACTTGGCTATCCCACACTGACCATCTAACATCCCGGAGTTCCTCAGGGAAAAACAAACCAGAATAAAGTGGTTTTACTTGTGGGAGTCTACTCCCTTGTGCTGGGGATGGGAAATGGTTTAAGCAGCGTTTCCTTGGTGCCACACAAGTGATGTGGAGCAGGTGTACTGAACATGGCTCCTCTTCCCTCAGGTCCCGTGGTCCATCCTGGCCAGGGCTCCAGCAGGATTTCATTTCAGCCAGATCCACTTGTCCCCAACGTCAGCGTTGTAGCCAGGCTTGTACTTGCGCCCAGGGAGCTAAGGGAAGCAGAAAGCTCAGTCAGAACTCTGGGCACTCCCCACTGAAAGTCCTGAAGTGCTATGTGGGGTCAGTAGAACATGAAATACTGTTTTTACATCATAATGCTAGAACTTCCAGAAAAATCAGTCTCTTGGAAAAGACTGAGCTATGCAGCTGAAGGAGGGACTGCAAAAACCACTATAAAAAAACATAGTATGTGCATGAAAACGAGGCCAATGATCTCAGGACCACATTCCACCCAGATTCATCCAGCTCCTCCCTAGCCTGAGTAAGATGTCTCCCCTAACTGTATCATGGAGGGGCCAAACTCAATCTCATTCCAAAATAGGCACACATTATTAAATATATGAAATATCTCATGCATGAGACACTGAGTTAATTACCACATTAAATTAAAACGTTCAAATGAAGCTGCAGATTTAGCCTTCAAGAGCTGAACTTAACTTCATTAAAGTAAAAGCAGTATCTGCCTGCCTTCATCAACAAAGCCAGGAACCATTTTTTTTGATGGAAAAATCCCAAGATTTTTGAAGCCTTTACCCAAAATCAAGGGCACCCTGGGACCTAAGCAGCAGCCTGTGAGTCTCAGCGCTGAAGCAGTGCCCTCTGGAAGGTACTGACCATGACCTGGAATACCAGAGATTGTGAGATCCCGGTTCCAAGAGCAGAATCCATCTTCAGAACATCCATTCCTACCTCCAGGAATGAAAAAGAAACGGAACAGAACACCTCTGAGCTCCAATACTGGACCCCAGAAGCAAAGCACCAGAAAAAAAGCCAATGAGTTTGGTGAGAAAGGCTGAAGCCAGCAAAGATACTGTAATAAAATGTTTCCTTTAAAAACAAGCTATCTGCTGGCAGACTCTCCAAATAATTAAGCACAGATCATCTGCTCTGTCTCCACACAAACACTGGTTTCATGTAAGATCCCAGACTTGTCCTGAGGATTCTTCCTTTACAAAAAACATGTAAAAGGATTCTGTTGGGAGAGCTGCCCCTGCATAGAGACGCAAGATACAGTCCAGATAAAATCTGTACTCAGGCCACAAAAATGAGCTATCTAATAAAAGATGAAGCCTGTTGTTTTGAAGAAGTGGAGTCCTATTTATATTCACTTGAATGTCAGAAAACAAGACACTTCTTTCCCTAAAAACCAAGCTGACAGAAGACCTGACCTGCTTCATGAGACACTCCCCACCCTGCCTTGTCACAAACCATTTGTGTTAAGTTTTTCTGAGGTTTTCCAATTAATGTCTAAACATCAGCAGAAACCACACAGTCCTGTTAAGAGTTCCCCTCACCGAGCAAAGAGGAGATGGGAGATGAAAATAAATGACTATGATCTCTGCCCCACGGATTTCCCACAGTGAGCCAGGGAAGACATGAGACCTCCTGTGACCAGCCTGTGACACAAAAACAGCTCTCCCTGGTCCTCTCCAGGCAGCACATAATTGGCCCTTTGATACTTGAAGAGATTCCCAGATAAGTAGATTATTAAAGCAACAGGAGATCTCTGGGAAAATACATCAGTTTACAGTTTTGTTTCTGGGTACATCTGCCCTCTTTAAAAAGCTACAATATCAACCCCAACAGAATTCAAATTCATCGTCCAAAACAAATTCCCTGTGTGCCTTTGGTTAAAGACATGCAAGACATCAAAGCAAGTGTTATTATAAGTATTCATCCATAACTCCATCATTCACAGTGGGTCTTGGCAAGGAGAGTTTGGGGATTTGTTACAGCTAAGCTTTCAAAATAGCCAAAAAGAAGGAAAAAAGGGATGAGGGAAGCAGAGTTAAACAAGTCCCATACTACCCAGGAAGCAGGAGGATGGGAATTGATGCTCTGTGCATGAGCTGCACAAGTGACACAGACCAATTCCCCAAAGTGTGCTCTTCAAACCCCATATTTTCCAGCTGTGACTGCAGCAAAGGAGCTGCACGCTCTGGAACAGGGTAGGATTTTGCAGAGAGGAGGGGTAGGAGCACCAGGGAAGATACTGGGATGCAGGGCAAGGGGTAGGATGTGCTGGTTTGGGTTAGGCTGGTGCTCCAAAGTGCACCCAGCTGAAATTCCCAGGCTGCTCTTGGCCAGCACAAGGGCAGGGATGGGAAACAGGGACTAGCCCTGGGGCTGCTGGGTTTGTCTAGGCTGGACAGCCTGACTGCAAGAGATGATGGGAAGGAAAAAGCTCCATGGGACTTGCCAGCAGCTGAGACAACAGAGAGGGACTGAATATTCACCTTTTCTTGCAGTACAAGTTCCCTGGGTCCCAGGCCAGGCTGGAGCACCCTAGGATAGGGGAAGGTGTTGCTGCCCATGGCATTGAGAAACCCAACCCATTCCATGACTTTATGATCACAGAGATGCCACTAGGCAGCTCCAAGAGCTCCCCAACATCCCTAGAGCAGGAGGCAAGGCTGAACTCCTGCCAGATCACCAAGGAACAGATTTTTCCACTCCATGGAAATTGTGTGAAAATGAAGCCTTGGCCTGCTGCATTACACTGCACAGAGCCCAAAAGCTGGCAGCAAGGATTATTTCCAGAGGGATGGGATAAAATCCACCACACAGAGCACGAAACTCCTGAAATGAGCTGTACCCAAAGGTAGAGCCAGCTCAAAGGCATCAAACTGCTCAGCTTCAAAAGAGCATTAGGGAAAGAGGTGAAAACAAGACCATCTCATCAGTTAAATTAAGAACCTGCCACAGGAGTGCCTGTCAAAACTCTAAACATGATGAAAAGCCCCATAAAGTGGCAGAGGAGCAGCAACAAGCAGCTCCAGCCAGCTGCTTGTCCCAGATCATTCCACACCAAGCTCGTGCAGGTAGAACTCTGGAAAGTTCTGACCACCTGGAAAGGTTGTTGAGGAGGCTGCCTTGTATTCCAGCCTTTGGGGAAAAAGCAGGATTACCCGTTTTGCCTTCTATTCCTGCGCTGCTCCGTGCTGATGGCTGGGCTCCACAACTCCAGGAGCTCTATAAATAGCCTGTTTGGAGCAGCACTGATCAAAGAGCACTTAAAAGCAGAATCATTACTCTGGGAGCTCAGGCTCATTCATCAATATCCCAACTTCATCCTCCAGTGGCTGTTTAGAACAGCCACAATAATATCCCCTTCTATCACTGCTGGGAGCAGATGACTGCTTCTTACAAGAGAAACCCTCGCTTCCAAAGGGTTGGCAGTGCTGCAGGCACACAGCTAAAATCTGAGAGAATCTAGGAACATGGAGCTGCAAATATTGGCTGGATTCTGGGAGAGTTTGGTTCCTGACTGTTCCTTATTATTCCTCCTTTGGTTCCTCTCTACAGCTACAAAAAAAGGAGGCTGTAGCCAGGTGGAGTTGGTCTCTCCTCCCACGTGACAGGAGGAAACAGCCTCAAGATGCACCAGGGGACCTTGAAATTGGGTATTAGGGAAAAAATCCTTCACGGAAAGGTTTGTCACCCTTGGCACAGGCTGCCCAGGAGTCCCCCATCCCTGGAGGGATTCAAAAGCCACGTGGATGTGGCACCTGGGGACAGGGGCTGGTGGTGGCCTTGGCATTGCTGGGTTTAACTTGGACTCAATGATTCTCTCCAGCGCCACTGATCCTGTGCTCCAGAGCAGCAGTTAAAGCAGAGGAGGCAAGAGATTTCCCCTCAAAGACACATCTGAGGTGTGCATGGCTTGGTTCCCAAAGGCCTGGCACAGACAGAAGTTTGTTACAGCCTCACTTCTGCCATCCCTCACTCAAATAAAACCCTCAGTGCTGTTAACATCCATCATCCAGCCTAAAAAACAAGAGCTCCCAAAAGTTTCACTGAATTGAGGCTAAAACAATTCCAGTTTGCTAGAACTGTTCAGTGACTGCTGTCCTGCCCTTCATTCATTCATTAGAAAAACAGACAATAAAAATCCTTTGGAAAGAGAAGTGCCCCTAAGAGGATCAGTTATCCAGCAGAGAGCACAGGAAAAAGCCAAGGAACTAATCCAAGCCACACAGCACAGTTAAACACCTCAGACTGACTCCGCTTCACAGTGTAAGATCCATGGAGATGTTACTCCTCTATTACTTTCCAATTAATTTTAATTTAACAGAGATCTACCCTGGGGATCACATCCCTCCACAGGTATGGGATTGAGAGGGGTTTGGGAGAGGGGGATGTGCTCCCACATAAAAAAGCGTTTCCTTTCACAGGGATGGAATATCAAGTTGAAAATTGATTACTTTAATGCCAGTGAGATTTGACTGTCTTTTTGATTTACAGAGGTACCCAGTGCCTGGGACATCAGGGGCCATAATCTAAAATAAAACAGACACAACCACCAAACCCAAGACTTGAGACAGTTCCAAGGTCTTTGAGGCTCCTTCCCTATTATTTCTGGGATAGATATCCCTGCCAACTGTCCATGATACTTTACAGGGGGAAGAAGCTGCCTGTTCCTAAAGAGGGGCTGCTCTCACTCTCTCCCCATATGGACAGGATTGGTGAGAGCAGAGAAGCAGGAATGTGGAAAGAGGAGCAGATCCAGGTATCCTTGAGCAACAATTCTGTCATTCCCAAGTTTTTGTTATTCCTCAGGTTCTTTTGGTCTTACTGATACCTAGCCATGCAACATCTTGTCATTTGAGAATGGGCTAAAAATAGTTTTGCAGAGATAAAACAGAAAAAACCCAAAAAACTTAAATGCAGCCTTTTCTAATTTATTGTTTGTCTGCTTTCATTCCTTCCTGGATTAAAGAGCAGACAGGGCTGGGCATTACAGCTGTCAAACACCTCCTTTAAAACAGAATTAGGAAAGGAGATCTTGATCCTAAAAAGAATGAAAGCTTCATCAAGCCAAGAAAAAAATGGCAGGAGAGAGAAAACAGAAGGTTCTATCAAAGGCAGCAGCTATGGCAACGATTGCAAACATGAAGAAGGAAAGATATCCTAAGCTCCCTGCTCCTGCAAAGGCAAGAGTTGATTCTGTTCTTGATCCAGACTCTGGCTTTCTGGAAGCTCAAATATTCCTTCTGTTACTCTTCTAGGAGATTTTTATGTGAGAAGTTCCCTGCATTCTCAGCAGAGATGAGGAGCTAAGGGCCCTGCTAACCTTCTGCTTGCCAGCAGCCACCTTCAGCCTCACAGCTGCCAGGAAGGGCCAGGGCAGCTCTTGGGCCCCTCAAACCTGCAGTCTTCCCTTGACATCCTCTCTGTGGGTCTGGCTGTGACTTCCCATGGCAAACACAAGCTCTTCCAGCACTCAATGTTGGGGTGTGGGACAGAGCTGACCTGTTGTGCTGCAGGCTCACCTTCCACTAATCAAAGCTACTGCCCTGCAACCACCTCAGACCTGGAGGCACAGCAGACATTGGAGGATTTCCCCTCCTAAGGTTGCATCCTTATGGAAAAGAGTGATGAAAAGTCTAGGAAAAGAGTGTGGGTTTCCCCTCCCCTCTATCCTGTTGCCTCTCTCCTCTGCTTTCTGCTACACAGGACTGCAGGGCCCTGCCAGCCCCACATTCCCAAGCCCCGGGGGCAGGAGGAAGGAAGATGTGGAGCAGGGTACAAAGATGAAGTTTGCCAAGGCAGCTGAGCTGTGCAGCTGCTGTGGAAAGAGCTGGATTGCACCTCACAGAAGTAGCCAGGACTTTGATCTGATCAAGCTTTCCTTGCCTCATGCTCAACATCCCTATATTCCAAAAGCAGTGTAACACGGAGGGAAATAAAATACCTTTCCATGGCACAGGAGGAATCACCACACACTGCCAGAGGGCAGGGTTAGATGGGATATTGGGGAGAAATCCTTCCCTGTGAGGGCAGTGAGGCCCTGGCACAGGGTGCCCAGAGAAGCTGTGGCTTCCCCTGGATCCCTGGCAGTGTCCAAGGTCAGGTTGAATACTGGGGCTTGGAGCAACCTGGGATAGTGGAAGGTGTCCCTGTCCGTGGCAGGGGGTGGAAATGAGATGAGTTTTAAGGTCCCTTTCAACTCAAAGCATTCTGTGATTCTTTGATTCTCTGAATCCCAGCAAACAGCTGCACTTTAATGTACACAGAGAAGCAAACGCACGTCAAAGAAGCTGTTTTTCCCCACTCCAGGAGATGCAGCAGGAGTGTGAAGTACATCAGCACATTATTTAAGTACACTGATTCCATTAAACAGAGCCATTTGTTTTCATCTTCACTGCAAACACATCTGCCTAAGTGCTCTATCTCTCCAGCTTCGCAGGGCGCATACGGAGTTTGGAGCATTATCCCTGGGGATTGTGTGCACTTGGAAGAAAGGCAGAGAGATACAGCAGTTGTTAAGGGGGAAAAAAGGGTAGTCAAGCCTTTGCTAGTCTGACAGTTCCTAAAATAATGTTGCTTCCCTGAAGAATGAGCGTGCTTATCTCTGATCTACAGAACCTGACTGAAAGGTTGCTTCTCCCTTGCCAGAAAAGCATCCTTAGAAGTTTCTGAATGCCTGAACAGAAATGGACCCTGCCAGAGGACTTTGTGGTGTAAGAAGGCTGCAGAAAGCCACTTCCCCACACATTAAAAGGGCCCTTACAGAAGAAATTTAGAGGATCTACATTTTAAAAAGTGGGTTTTGAGTATTCAGAACTGTATGTGGCCACCTCATTATTTCATGGAAAAGCATGCATACTAAAATCTTGAACTCTGAAGAGTGTTCCCTCCTCCTCCTTCTTGGTTGCTTCTAATGAATATTTTGAACAAAACTCAGCTTCTGCCTGGAATTTGTAAATCCCTGAAACCCACCATTATTAGGCAGCATAAATTGTGTGCATGGAGCTCTGAAAAGCACAGCAGTTTGCTGTCTATTGGAGAGATCAAGGATTTATGAGTAGTTACAGGGGGAAAAAAATCCCCTAGGCAAATCATTGTATTTATGTGGTAAACATCATTACACCAACTTTAAAAGCACGTATTTCCCACAAGGAAAAGTTAAACTTCTGTAATTATCCCATAATTAAGCCCTAACTTACAAAGTCAGCCTAAACTTTATTTACAAGTAAAACCTTTATCTTCAAATGCCAAAGTGGCAGCACATCTGTGACCATCCCTGCACAGACATGGGCAAGGCAAGGGCCTGTGATTCCCTCTTCACAGACCCAACAACCTCCCAGCCCAAATCTGGGGATCTGGAAGCTCATCTGCTCTCTGTGCCTGTGCTGGTTGGCCTCTTGCTGGATCACCTCTGCACAGGAGCATTGCCAGCTAAAAAAATTCAGCCCTTCATTTGCTAAACAAAGTTGGAAGGTAAAAAAGAAAACCCCAGATCTTCAAAGTTGCACCACAAAGAATGCAATCCTCAGAACATAAAACAGCAGGTGAGGCTGGCTCTGTCCTTCCCCTTCCAGTAGCTGATGGAAAACAGGAAAACTCAGCACCTTTTGCATTGCACAGGTTCCCTGGGCTACCCCCACAGCACCTAAGGATTACGAGTATCCAATTACAAGCAGTCAGAAGAGAGAAAAAGAGAATTAATGTAGCCTAAATTTAACTGAATACTTCCTGAAACGAACAACTCCTCCTGATTCCAAAAGACATTATCACTTTCCACAGCACTTTCCTGAATCAGGGCCTACAAACAAGGCTGCAGAAGGGAGATTATATTTTGGCAATTTTTTTTTTGCTCAGCTTCAGCTGTCAACTAACTGGCATGGAGCAATCCCAGAGCGCAGCTTTCCTTCCCAGGTACCCATACTCCTAAGAATCCCTTTGCTATATCTGCAAGGCAAGTCACCAATTTCTCCTGGCAGCCAGTCACTGGATGAGCCAGGACATTCTCAGTTTCCTGCCAGCACAAAGAGGGATGTGCTGCTGTACAGCCAGAGGAAAAAAGAGGCTTTCAGAAGTCTCACCCTGGCTCTCTGCACACAGCACTGAGGTCACATCTAGCTGTGTGTCAGGCAGCCTCAGTAATTCCCAGCTCCACGGCAAAGGGCCCAAAACAAGCCCTCTCATCTCGGGGAAGAAAGGCACTGGCAGTGCAGATGGATGCTGTGCTAGAGACGAGGCATGCAGCAGATCCTGCCCAAATCTGTGCTGTGCAGCACAGGCGGCTCTCAGAGGGAAGGGCTCCAAAAATCCTGAGCCTGAGCTTGAAGTTTCAGATTTAAGAATGTGACAGCAAGGAGGAAATTCTGAGAGCAGAATTTCTCCACTGGACCAGGGAGTTTTCAAACCCATTAGACAACCTCAGATGCTTTCTGCTGCTTTAACCTTTAGCTTTAGCCCCTTTTACAAGCTGGAAAGGTCACATCTCAAATGAGGCAGAACAGTGTGAACACAGGAGCCTCTCCACTACACAGCCAGCCAAGAAGGAACAAATTATGAGGAATATTCTGTCTATTCCAGAAGAAAACATTGGTAGTTCAGTTTCCAAATAAGTCCATAAATCTGTAGCTTACATTTTAATCTCAGTAAGAGACTGTATACTACCAGGAAAAGAAAAATGATAAGTGTTTGGATTGTGCAAATCATGGTTTCTTACAATTTATATTGTATATTCCTCCCTTTGTCTTCAGGATTGAGTGGAAAATAATAAGATGCAGTGGCAGAGAAAATTTACACCCAGCTGGAAAACAGAGGTTCACCTGTAGCTTTGGCCACTCAGTATTAATTATCATCAGTCCCACAACTCTTCCAGCAAGTTTTTCCAACACCAGGGCCTTAGGCAAGCCCCGCCCAAGGGAGCAGACCCCATGCCAGGGAACCACAGAGCAGCACCAGGGCAGAGCTCCAGGGGGACTGGAGGCTGCTGTCTCCAGAAGCAGCAAGGCAGGAGCTAATTAAAACCCTGTGTGGGAGCCTGCATGAGGTGTATGAGTGCGCTGGGCACAACAGGCTTTGGATGCATGCCCACGTGCAGAAACACTCTATTTAAAGCAACAGCACTTTGGGGAAGCGAGGCAGCACTCATTCCTCCTCAAAAAAAACACCCCCTCCCTCAGCATTCAATAAGGAGTCACCATGGGTTTCCAATTTTCTTGTTTGACTTAAGGGATTATTTTAGATTTCAGAGGTCACAGACTCATCAGGGCATGAGAAACAGAAACAAATGAAAACCATTTATCCTTTAGTCCACATCCAAAGAAAAAAAAAATAAAGAAAAGAAAAGAAAATCAGCTTATGAAACAAAACATTTGCGTCGTTATTCCTCTTGGGGGGGAAGCTAGACTTCAGAAAAGGTGGAGATTTGGGCAAAATGTAGACATTCCTGGTAACAATGGGCAGGAGGGTGGTGGGCAGGGTGTCCCCAGCAGCGAGCAGCACCCTGGCTGTGTCCCCTGGCTGTCCCCAGCAGCGAGCAGCACCCTGGCTGTGTCCCCTGGCTGTCCCCAGCAGC
>VYXF01004760.1:110876-127453 GCA_013397295.1 Polioptila caerulea
TCCCCTCGGTCTGCCCCGCGCCCCCCGCCACCCTGGCTGTGTCCCCTGGCCCTGTCCCCAGCTGCACTCACCGCTCGGTACTCGTAGTAGATCTTGTCGTACTCAGAGCCGCCGATGGTGATCTCAGGGATGAAGCGTGGGATGGACACGGAATCTAGCACTCCAGCCTTGTCCTGCACACTGAGGGGAAAAGGAGCATTCAGTTCACACCCTGCCCTAGCAACAGTCAAGTGTTGGACCCAGAGAGGCTGTGGTTGCCTTATCTCTGGAAATGGTCCCAGCCAAGCTGGATGGACCAACCTGATCCAGTGGAAGGTGTCCCTGCCCATGGCAGGGGGTGGGACTGCATGGGTTTTAAGGAACCTGCCAACCCAAACCCTTCTAGAATTCATAATCATCATTCTACGACTAAAGAACTACTTTTCTATTAAATAAAGCTTCCAAAGGTTTGGGCCATTTTCCAAACATTTATCCTTCTCACAAATCTATGATGTATTGCCCCTCATCCTTGCCTCTAGTCTGCTCCTGCTCCAGCTTCCTGCTTCTCCATTTCCCCTCCCAAGGCTCTTCCTCCTTGGAGATGCTCCATCATTCCTGGGACCCTTCTCCATTAATCCCCTCTTTTGGCTTTTTTTGCTTTCTATATAAGCAATGTAAAAACCAGTGGCTTTATTGAATGCCCCACACCACCTTGCTAAATTCCCATCCTAAATGGACCAGTATCAAGGCAGTGAGAGGGTCTGGAAGGAGGCAGTGCCTCCAGCATCCTGTCTGGGAATATCTGGAGGAAGCTGCAGCAGCTCCAGTGATGGATCTCAGGATCCACCATCAATCCACTCTGCACAGCACCAGAACTTCAGATATCCCGAATTTAAAATGCCTCAGAAACTGCTAGAAAGCTGCCTGCTGCCCGTGGTTATCCACAGGCCGACAGTGCCACCTGCACGTGGCTGGCAAAAACACATCCCTTCCTAGTCAGCACTAACCAAACTATAAATCCAACACCAGAAACTCTGCACGTTGGGCTGTTTTCAGGGAATAACACTGCTCAGCAAATACTGACATGCACATCAAGCACATGCCCTAAGCAAAGCAAAGTTCATCATCTACAAGCAATTATTTTTATCCCTGAATCATAAATTTTGGGACCTTTCCACCCAGCAAAGAAAAGTTCCAACAAGTGAACTGGTTTGCTAACATCCCCAATATTTACACTGTAAATTGTCCCACTACAGACAGATTTATAAGGAAATACAATAATCCAGTCAAAGTTCAGATGGGCGGTGGTGAGGATAAATGCCCTTTTACAAGATCAGGTCAACACCAAAAATGCTTCCTATAAACTGCAACATTATTTAACTTCAACAACATTGAAAGTGTATTTCACGTGCTGGAGGGCACAAAAGGGAGTCCAGAAACATATAAAGCATAACATCACACACAGAAGTATGGTTTTGTGGTCACCCACTCTGCAGTGAATCCATTCCTTCCTGAATCTCAGCCAGGTGGCCATTTGGAGAGGACAACTCCGGGGCACAATTAATTTTAGTTAAGGGCCAAATGACAAACCTGCTGCTCCTAAAACTTCTTTGTACCAGAAAATAATGAAAGCTACTGATGGCTTCTCCATGTTCTCTGCATCTTCAGAAATAATTTGGAATACTAAGCAAAAGCACACCCAAAGACACTTGCCACAATAATGCCTAACCACAAAACCATAGCCACTTGCCAGGACTAATTCCCTGCACAGCAGGAAGCGTTTACAGGCACCTTTTATGTTTCTTTCATTTTCTCTCTCTCCTCCAGCAGAAAATTATCACTATTTATTATTTTCTGACACTTTACCAGACTCTCCTGAAGGAGCTCTCAGCATGCAACACCTTTACCTTCCAGATTAGGTCATATTTGAAAAGGAAGTGAGAGCATGTAAGTGACTGCCTGCTCACAAGACTTCAGGAACATCAAATTTTAGCTCATATAATCCTCTTAACTATGGTTCTTCCACAAGAATTCCACCTGGAAGTACCCTACAGCAATGGATAACTCATCTCTCCAAAAGTACTTACAGGACACTAATTCACACACTTTATCCAGCACAGCTGTGCAAGCAGAAGAATCAGGACTGCCACATTCCTGCTTCCCTCACAGGCAGCCCACAGCAGGACACACACCATGAACATCAGTCTGATGAACCTTGCCAAAGCTGCAAGGTGGGGTACGGGAAGGAGACTAGAAAAAAAATAAATAAACCAGGCAACCCAACTAAAAACCTGAGTTTGCATAGCCTGGGCTGTGATTTCTCAACATCTGATGCTGGCATAGCCACAAAAACTCAAGCAACAAGAGAGACTTAAATGCATTCACTGGCCTAAAAGCCAACACCACAAAACCACTCAAGATAAGTTCTGTATTGATAGATTAAATGAATATTCCTCCTTCTGTCAAAGGGACTCAAATTCCCTCATTTGGCCAGGCAGAATAGGTATGGCATGATAAAGGCGAGGCACAGCCACTCCCTTGTTGAGTAAACACTCACCATCAACACCAAGAACAACAACAAGAAAAAAAAAAATCCAAAAAAAGCAGGTCTGCAAGAAAAGGGGAGAAGGTGCAACAACAGAACTTTAAACCTAGAAAAGCCACTGCAAAGAAGAAATCACAAAAGAAGCATTTCAACTGCAGCAAAAAGATGAGGTGGACGAGGCTCAGAGCAACCTGGATAGTGGGAGCTATCCCTGCCCATGGCAAGGGGAGGGATGAGGGCCCTTCCAACCCAAACCATCCTGAGACTCTATGATTTCATGATGAAGAGAGAACCAAGGTGCTAGAAAATACTTTATAGTGCCAGAAGTTTTACAATTAATAGTTCATGAGATTTTTGGAGTCTCCAGGACAGACTGTCAAAGCCAGGTCCAACACTTCTCTTGCCAGCCCCTCTAGTTCTGCTGCTTGCATTATACATCTAAACAGGCACACTTCTTCCCTTTGCTAAGCAAATTACACTCAGAAGCAGAGCTGCAAGGTCTCTCACAGGTTCTGAAGGAGCTGCAGGGACAGATCAGATTTAGCTGTGCAGTTGTCTGATGCAACAAGTGCAGCAAGTTCCCCCCACGAGCTGACCAAGGCACAGGCAAGGTTACACAGCCTGCAGCTCCTCATCCCAAATGTGATTCATTTTGCAATACATGGGGACAGACAAATGTTACTCGGAAGGGCACAGATAAAAACATGCCTGAGACAGTGCAGTGGCAGCAGAGGAGCTCCCTGAGAGATTAAAAAAACAGAATGGTTTCTGCTGAACTTGGCGTTTAGAGAGCAAGGGAAGATGTGAAGAACATCCTCTGGAAGACACCTCCAGCTCCCAAGGCACAAATACAGCCCCCTTTTAGTCTTTCACCAAGATCCCACAGCCACAGTCAGGGGAAGGGAGAGCACTTCAGGGCAGGCAGGGAGATAGAAGGGATAATTATGTACCTGATCACCCATGGTGTGATCCACTGGCTAATTTGCATTAATGGAGGCCCTGCTGGGGTTTCCATGCATTAGGCCCTATACTGTGCAATAAAGAAGTTCTCCTCAGCCCTGCTCACCCATCCTGGTCCCCCAGACCTGCTGGTACCAGCTGAGGGTGGAAGGAACAGCAGGGCTGATACAGAAAAGGAAGCAACTGCAGATGGAAAACCAAGCAGAACTTCAATTGGGTACCAGGGGAAATTTCCTCACGGGAAGGGTGCTCAGGCATTGGAACAGGCAGTGGTGGAATCACTGTCTCTGGAAGTGTTCCAGAGCCACGCAGCTGAGGGCAGAGCTGGGGGAATGGTGAGCTCCATGATCTCAGAGGGCTTTTCCAACCTAAACGGTCCTAAAGAGCTGCTGGAGCCTGCCAGGAACAGGAGAGGGCAGCATGTGCCAGCATATGAACAGCACCGGGAACCTGCAGGAAAACCACTTTCCAAAGGAGAAACCCACACAGGCACAGGACACCTGCACACCTGTGGGGACCAGGGGCTCTTTGCCACCTGAGCATTGGAAAAACTGACAAAAGCATCAGCTTCAGGGTTCATGGACTCACCCGGGGCAGGCATGGAATCCAGCATGCAATTCCAACACCTGCAGCAGGCTCCCTGCATTTCTGGAGCTACCATGGGGAAGGACCATGTCCAAATACACACATTTTTGCAAAGGGGCTCTTCCCAGATGCCCTGACAGCCCAGCACAAAGAAAAATTCAAAAGCAAACCCCAAGAGCTGGGCTCAATGTTCAGTGTGGGTCCCTTCCATGCAGGATATTTTATGATTCTGTGATTTAAATAAGTAGTTTATTGCATTCTGTGATCTTCAAACAATCCCACATTTTTGCCAAAAGAAGAAAAAATTTCCCATTACCTACAGTGACAACAGCCTTGTGCTGGAGACCCCTCTCACTCTCCTCTCCAGGGTTCAATGAAAAATGGAGTCCCTAAAGTAATTTATTTCCTTCTAAAACTGTGAAACAGAATTCTCATACAGTATCTTAACACACTGCTCTAATTTTAAGGTTTCCTTCAACTCCCTCCTACTCACCACAGTTAATAAGCTTTTCCTAATACCTGCACTAGGGTGGAGATACAGGAAAACAAGTAACTTATTTCCTCTTTCAAAGCAAGTCTGATTGTGGCAGTTTTTTCAGGCCTAGGTCACCAGATGCTATCCTCCAATTACTACACAAAGCAACCTCATCTTTGATATATAAAATGCACCCAAATCATGACTTGTTCCCCTCAGACACTACCCAGCACCACCCTTCTGCAATCTACCTTCACTCCTTCATAGAAAAACCATCCAATAGGAGCATTATCTCTATTTTTAGGAGGCATTTGAAGTAACAGCACAGAAAAGTAAAATGCAAGAAATAGCACAAGTCTGTAAAAAAAGTTCAACTTGCTACTCCAATGCCTGTCAAAGACACAAATTTAGAGGCAGATCTCAATTTAAAAATCTGTGTTTCTATTAACCTGTGAGATGACCAGAAAATAGTGAAAATAATGGAACTCTTAAATTTTGTTTTAAAAATTTAACTATACTGAAATTTCTACCTGCAATTTCAATCTGAAGATGAAGTTGCAGCAAAATGGGGAGCCTGTCTCACTTCTGGTATTAACAGCCTTAAAAATGCAGCTATAGTCGTTATATATATAGATATATTTATATTTTATGTAAACAAAACTGACAAATTAAACACAGGGCACTCGCAAAGGATTACGAAAATCAAGTTCTATTCCAAAAAGTCAGTTTCCACTGTCTGAGTCTGATCTCTTCCAACTGGGCAGACAAGGATCTTTGACAAAAACCACTCTTAAACTTGTCTGGAGCCTCTTGTCTCATCAATCAGCAGCAAAAATGCCACACCGCTTTCCAGGGCCAAGCACCAATATTACAAAATATAACCCCACCTTTAAAAACCCATGGCTTGGACCATTTTTCCCTGGGATTTGATGCCAAGAATTGCCCAGGGGCTGCATGACATCACACTTACTAAAGTCTCAAGTGATGGAAAGAAACATCATCTTGCTCCACCCATGGCCCCTTGTCAAACTTCAGGTACTCGATGTCTTCAATTACCTGGAATGAGAAAAGAAAGCTCACTAAGGGGTGGTTTGAGCCAAAAATCAATGAAATAATCAAAACAGGTCATTAAACAAATGAGAAAGGCTAAAGCTGTAGTAACACGGCAAACGTCTAGAGACAACATGATCATCTCCCAGTTCTGTTTCTGGAGGCTGTGGCCCTGCCAGGAACACTGGGCACATATGTGGAGGATCTCCTAACCTCCTATGCTTTCAGCTTTGGATGGCAGGGAATAAACTGGCTGAGAGGTGCTTTGTTGCCAAATTCTTACCTGATCCAAGACATTCTTCCTTAGCCTGCCACTGGGGCTGAAAAGCAAAGAAGGTACAACCTCACCCCTGAAGGATAATGAGGAGGAAATGGAGATAGGTCCAAATTTAATTTCTTTTTGTCACAAAAGTAAAGTTTGGTCACTTTTAATCCCAGAAAGGCTCAGTAACATGTTCCCTGAGACAGGCAGCGCAGCAGGTGTGGCACCTCCCTCAGTGCTGTGTGGCTCACAGCACAGAAACAAAGACATATTCCAGGCTGGAAAACTCAGGCCTGCAGGAGCTGCAGCCATGAGTCCAACAGCTCAGGATTTCACCAGCCATCAGCACCCACCCATGCATGAAAGGAAAGGTAACACTCACAGCTCAGAACCCTTCAAACAAGCAATGCCAGCTCAGCAAATCATTCCTTCAGCATCCTCAAACTTATCAATTCCAGGTTTGAGCTTCATTTACAGCCTGGCTCCACCAGAAAACAGATCTTTGCTGCTCCAGGAGGTAATTGCTTACCACACCTGGCTGCCTAGAGCTGAGGGAAACTGCCCTGGTGTCAGGAGGATGCACTTCAGGTGCCTGATGAGGTGGAGACAGCACCTTGGAGCAACCCAGGAAGAAGTGGATTGCTACAGCTCCAAACACCCCTTTCCAGAGATCTTTTCCATAGGGGAAGGATTAAGCTGAGGTCATGACCAAATTCCTGATGGTACATTGTCAACCCACTGACAGGTGAGCACATGTCAGTAATGAAGTGACAGAACAATAAATGAAAAATCCTTATATTCTTTACATTAAATCCACTGCAATTATTCCCTGCAAACACTAAATCCCAGCTATTGCCACTTTAAAAAACTATAACCAAGTGCTATTACAGAGAAGCCTGGACTATAAAGATCCACTCTTACCAGAATTATGTTTTCATGGTAAGAAATAATGGCTTGGACATGAATGAATAAACACTTTTGAGGGACAAACTACCGCAATGTAACTCCAAGAGAAGAAGAAGAGAGATGCAAGGTAAGTTAGCTCCAACAGCCATTGTTTCTTTGACTTATTTAACTGACAAGCTGAACAGTTCCTTCTCCACTCCACTGCAAAGCTTTGGAAACTCTCTGCACCTGATAACAGCACTAAACACAGAGTTGCTACAATAGGGCTCACAGTGTGCTACAGGGAAAGAAGAACCTGTACTTAAATTAGTTTTGCTCACTGTTATCATCATGTCAGAAGATACCTCTTCCAGCAGCTCCTTAACAATGGCATCAGTTTCCCAACCAGGACAGAAGAACAACTTCCTAATTTATAAGGAATGCCCTGGCACCCCCCAGGAATTAGCAGCAATATCCAAGGCTTTAAAAAAAAATTATACATACAGCTAACTTTGTATTCCCAGTTTTCTCCTCGTGCTAAACAAGCATGAAACATCCTAATGAAGCTCATTTCAGCACTCATTACACCTTCAGCCACCACAACCAAAGTTAATTACAACAGGAAACCCCAATTCACTCTTCTAGGACCCTTAAAAATCATTTCTAAGCTGTGCATGTGTTACCCTAATGAGCAAACCAAAAGTTACTGAACTATAAGGCCATTAAAAAATTCAGCTCCCAAATCCCTAAGCAAACAGATTGGAGTGGGCTAATGAAGTGAACACTGCTGCCTATTAAGGGGATACACCTGTGTAAACACACAACTCTCAAGCCAAAGCCCTCCTCGTAACCCTTAATTCCAAATTTCTGCTGTGTCATCCCAAAGGGAAACAGAATCTGAACAGAAAGGGGGGAAAAAAACAACTGAATTTTTCCAAGTACCAATATCTACCACCAACACCCAACAATGGCAACAACAACATTGTGGGATGGATAATCTTACAGGGTCTTTTCCAACCTTAATCATTCTGTGGTGTTGTATTTTGACTTCTAAATAATCATCCTTCCCCTAGCCCAAATCTGTCCAAGCAAATTAAGGACTCCTCTGGTGCATCTGATGACCCTATTTAGAGCAATGAGAAGACTGCTGAGCTCAGGGGCGTCTCTCCTTGAACAACAAGAGCTTTAGACTGACTTCAAACCCCGATCTGGAGGATTAAAAACAAATCTCTAGAAATAGGATTTACTGCAAAAAAATCCAGGGAGGAAACAACGTGCTTTATTCTGACCACTTGGAGATATGTCCAGAGAGAACAACAGGGAAAACAGGCATTTAACCCCCACCCCAACTTTTCTTTAACTCACCAAGTACCCATCTTGAAACGCCACAGCTCTCAACTCCTATCCTTGCTTCTATGTTGTTATCCAGAAAAAAATAACTGTAATTGCTCTAGATTCTCTATAGTCACACCATAACCTCAGCTTTTTTGCTCGTTTCAGCTTGATTTTTTGTATATTTTTTCTATTTATTATCTGCTGTCACAGTGAAGCCACCAGCCCTTTTTAAGGGATATAAACCCACACTGCCTCACAGGTCTACTGAAATAACCTTTATTATCACGAGCAGGAGCACCCAAAAAATCCATCCACAACAGCAGAGGACCCAGAATGTTCCCATTCTCATAAATGGAATCAAAAGGCCTAGAGACAAACAGCAGTGCACCTGGGGGGGGTATGGAGTGTTCATTTTAGGACCAGAAAAGTCCTTATCAATATTTTGTGCTTCACACAGTCATATAACCAGAACTTGGAAGGACACCTCAGGCAAAAAAGTAATTTTAGACTGATTAAGGGTCATTAAAATATTAAAATACATGCTCTAAATATGCTAATAAGCTTAATGAAGTACAGGCTACTGCACATATATATATATGTATATTACGCAACTCTCTCCCAAGATCTCACTGCACATAATATAGGAGGAAAGGCAGTTTGGGCTGTGTATAAGGTAGAAATTTCACCCCATTACGATGAAGACCCAAAAAGCCCTTGGAGAAAACCCAGGGGCAATTCTCCTCTCCCTACTCCCAAGTGGGGATGATTCCTTGGCAAGCTTCCATGTAGGATTATTATTACCCAGTTAACATCATATTACTGTTACTAACAGAGATCTATCCCTAGAACTGAAATGGGCCCCAAACCTGCCCAGAGTCTCAAAAACCTTGGTGCTCTTTCCCTCAGGGAACAGCAGCTAGAGAGAAAAGCTAACAATGGTGAAGCAAAAGGCTTCTGTTATCCCGCTAATAACCCTCCATGAGGGGGAAAGTTCACTGAAATAAGGGAAATCTATTAAACTTATGCCCAGAAAAGCAAAACTTACCTTCTCCACATCCTCAGCTGCAGTTGCTGAGTACTGCAGAACTTCACTGCTCTCGCTGCAAAGAACACAAAAATTGAATTCCCCGATAAAATTGCTCTACCCATCCTCTTCCCCAGCCCACTCCAAAAGGAACAGAAATCAAGTTAAAAGGCACAAACACCAAAACAGAATAAGTGCAATTTTTTAGGTTGCTCCCAGCTGTTGCAATAGAATTCCTGTTGCACCTGTGAGCTGCTTCTTTGCTGGTGGAAAGTTGTTTTTAAAGGGCAAATGGCCTGGATAGCTACATAATGTCAGCTAAAAAAAAAATTAAAAACCAAACACGTGAATTTATTACAATTAATGTGGATAGTTGCCCTATTACAACTGCCTAATCTACCTGAAAATTAGTAAAATTTTCACTCTAACCCAGAACTTCAGTAGATTTTTCTTTTTCCAAATGCGTGACTAGCTGTGAGTCATTTCAGGAGAAGAATGCATTCATTTATCACTATTTACTCAGGTTGAGCTAGCTGAATGAATACAAATGCAGGCAGCATGATCTGTAAGTGTAAAAACATTTTTAAAAGGTAATGTTTCCTGGTTACAAGAGTGATTTTTTTATCAGCCAGCAGCCTTCAGAGAAAAGGCACTTGCAGAGGAGAGCCACAACAGGAGTTCCTACACAAATCTTTCACACTCCGTGTTCAGCCACATTCAGCAATAGTTGCTTGCAGCTGGAAGGCCCTGGAATAGCTGCCCACTGTGGACATTGTATCAAACATCACACAGCAAAGTTCAGAAGCATGGAGAAAAATTCACAGAATCCCAGATGGTTTGGGTGGGACAGGACCTCGAAGCTCATCCTGTTCTACCTCCTGCCACAGGCAGGGACATCTTCCACCATCCCAGGTTGCTCCAAGTCCCATAGGACCGGGCCTTGGAGACTTCCAGAGATGGGGCAGGCACCCTGGAATAAGAGACTTTCCTCAGTATCAGCCCAACGGAGAGATCAGCCTTCAGCAGAGCCTGACACCAGCAACTGCATCAGCAACACCAATCAAATCACACAATCCCATCTCTTGATTTGACTCTGGAGATTATCAGGGCTTAATTAAGAGAAAACATCTGCTCAGCAATTCTGCAGATCATCAGAGCTTTCCTTAAGAGAAAATAGCTGCTAAAGTAGAAGCAGTGCTGGGTATGAAAGAGAACATTACCAATCTTAAGGCTCTGCTCCGGGAAAAGAGAAAAATCAAACAGAAGCCAAAACACTGTCTGTCCCAAAGCACCACAGAATCCAGCTCACAAATGACTACCAATAAAAACATTAAAGATATTCTTAACAAGTCAACTAGAAAGAAAGTATCAATTTTAAAGCAAAAATCCACTATAAACCACTTTAGGCAGCATCAGGCTGCTCCAGTTAAACAACACAAGATAACAGGAGTTTTGCCCAGTAACAAACTGCCTGTCAAGGAACAAGCAAACTTCAATATGGAAAGCATGCAGGAGTTTGCTCAGCAGTCTATAACAACTCTTTTTAGCCTGTTAGGACCAGATTCTGGGCATCCTCAGGAGTCAGGGACTTAACTAGGCAGACTAAGAGGTAACAGCCAGGCATGAACACAGCTCCCTGCACCACTGCCAGCAAACAGTTAAAGGCAGCTGTGGCTTCTGCATTTAGGCCAGATCAGAGCCACCCTGAGGTCCAGGGGTGCACAGAGCTGGATCCACACACTCCCAGCTCCCCCCAGGCAGGGGACAGGGACACAGACCAATGTGACAGGCTGCTGGGAGCCCATCTGCTGCCAGGATGCTGAGCAGAGGGGGTTTGCCTGACAGGGGTACTGACCATTACATACAGGGGGCAGAGAGGTGAAATCACAGCAGGATTCAGGATTCAGCCTCACTGAGCACCAATGGGGCTCAATCTGATGCAGAGAACAAGCAGCAGTTTTCTCCCCAGCAGTGACTGCAGCAGTTTGCCCTCAGGGGGATGACATTCCCACGCTTGGCTGTGGGGACACACAGGGAGGCTGCTGACCACATGTGGCACCAACAACCCCTGCCTGCATGAGTGACAGGCTCAGTATCGAGTTACTCACTTCAGTAGCTGGCAGAGCCACCACACTGATCCACCCGGGGAGATGGAGCAAGCACCAGGGGGACACAGGCAGGCTACAAAAACACCTACTCTGATTCCCATCAGCCTCCTGCACACACCACATCTTACACAGCTAATTCACCTGATACTTTTTGAGAGTTTCCCTTCCAGAATTATGAGGGACCATAATTCTGCTTTTAGATTTTCAGGACAATTTTTATTTTACTGGAGCTCTTTTCTAAGAACTGGGAGAGCTGGCAAGCTCTGTTTCATCCCAGGTTTACAGGGCACACACTTTTGCATCCTAGCTAGAGGAAGCCAGGGGAGCCCAGAGAGAGACATGTCACAGGCAATGGCTTCCCACTGCCAGAGGGCAGGGTTAGATGGGATATTAGGAAGGGATTGTTCCCTGGGAGGGTGGGCAGGCCCTGGCACAGGGTGCCCAGAGAAGCTGTGGCTGCCCCTGGATCCCTGGAAGTGTCTAAGGCCAAGTTGGATGGGGCTTGGAGCACCCTGGGATAGTGGAAGGTGTCCCTGCCTGTGGCAGGGGTGGCATTGGATGAGCTTTAAGGTCCCTCCAACCCAAATCATTCTGGGATTCTGTGACAACCAAAAGGATTTTTTGAGGAGAGAAAAGCCCTAAAGCTTTCCAAAAAGGCCTAAGGAAAGCTTGTCTTGCATCACTCTCTCCTCAGGTCGTGCAAACACACAGAGCCACAGCTGTGGCACTCTGCACATCACTCCTGAACCCATTTTAATCTTCCAACTCTGGCATCAGGCTTCTGGGATGGCAGAGGTAACTATACTCACACAGATCTTATGCTGTGAATGCAGCACCCCTTCATTAGGGCACAATATCCTCCCTTGTAGCAAAAGGTGGATTTTTGCACATGATTTGTTGACAGTGGCAGAGATTTTAAGGTTTGCACATATTTTTCCTCAAAGATCTAAGAGGCAGAACATTTGGCTTTGCTAACCTGATCTCTGGTAGGAAGGTTCTCTTGTAAGCATCCTCAATGCTCTGGAGATAGGAAGGAGACACCCTTTTCTCATATGGCTACAAACAAACAGAAAAAGTTGTGAAATTAACTTTCTTTCTTTTCCCACCAGCACAGACTCCAAGGGCTGCTCCACTACCAGCCAAAGGCTCCCTCTGGGATAAGCAGTCAAACATCCAAGTGAACTACATGCACATCAGTAGAAGTTTCAAAGAATTAAGGCATTTGGAGGGTTTGGAATTCCTTACATGCCATGAAATATCTAGAGTAACCCTCAGCTTTCCAAGGACTGATTAATGCCAACTACAGATTCCAGGGAGCTGTACTGGTTACCCAGAAAACAGGAGAAGACTGAGCCCACTTTTTCCATAAGGAGGCCAAATTCACACCTATTTCCACAGTTTCAGACAAGTGCATGGGCAAATATCCACTCCAAACTCCTGTGAAATTTCATGGATGTCATCCCTGCTGTTATCCAGCTTGCTTTCCACACAGTGTACTTTCAATGCCACATTTACAAAACACCAGGAATTTCTCCAATCTACCCCATGTTCCCCAAACAAGCCCTACAGAGCTCAGCAATGCCACTGACCCAAAAAGTCACAAGCTACACCAGCAACATCTGTCCAAAGGCTTAAAAAATGCCACTGATTTTCATGCTCACAAGGGCTAAGAACTCACAGGTTCCCCCAGTACACTAAGAACTTCTAAACTGAGAAATTTTTTCCAATGAATCAAAGCTTTCTTTTTATCTATCAAGTTTTCCAGAGTTAAACTGCATTTCTCACAGCCTTTGAACAGGACAAGACAAGCATCTTTTAATCATCATAACACATCTGCAAACCATTACAGGCACACACCTAAATATCAAAGTTGGGGGGGGGAACCCAAATTACAAACTTTACTTAGTCACTCCCCAAAAGCACCCCACAGCTTTCCTGAGCCAAGACTAGTTCAATAGGGCAGTGATCCAGCAGCAATTTGCTGGATTTCAGTTAAGTGAACCTGATGATCCCAGGTGACTCATACACAGCACAGGTGTGAGGAAGCAGGAGCCAGGGAGTCCAGCTGGGCTCCTGGCACGCAGGAATAAGAAATATATCATCTCTAAGTGCATTGAAAGCAGCACATCACCTGCCCACAGCTCCTGAAGTGACAGCTACAAAGCTTGGTATAAAAATTCACCTGCTCTTAAAACAATTTCTCATTCCACAAAAGAATCATATTGATGCAGTCACCAAAAAAAGTTGATTTTTACTATTTTTTTAAAAGCAAGCATACCCGAATATCCACAGAGTCACCAGCACCCCACAGACCTCACACCTCAGAGGACAGGCAGCTCCTCAGAAGCAGAATTCAGCAGCAAACCCCAGAGAACCCGCACACCAGGTGTGACAACAGATATTGGCAGGCAGCAATTGTGAGAGACAAGTAATAGCAAAGGTAAGAGATAAACAGGCAATCATCAGAGATCAAATTACCTTGCCTTTCTCTTGAATCCTCTTCTGCACCTCTGGGACGGGCAAATCTACATAAATGACCAAGTGAGGTGGCAGCAACTCAGAAATGCTGATCTCCTTGACCTCTTTGTAATGACTAAGGCCTGTGTAAAACACAAATAAGTCACATTCCCCACCTCTGTATTTGCAGTCTCTTCTTCTGGGCTCAGAGAGCAAGTTTAGGGTAGGCTTTTCCTCCAACACAATTCAGGAAGTTTACAGAATAGACTATCTCCAGAGAAGTTCCATGCACTGAGATCTCAGAATCTAAACCCAGTTATATCAAAGTAGGACTTTATTCCTGACTCAGGTTTAGAGGAATCTCAGCTTTTCCTCCACCATTTAGAGACAGCAAGCAGCAGCAGTTCTAATCAAGATGTTTGTTCCCTAAGGATTCCAGTACAATACAAATTGGCATTTTGCATTAAATTGTGGGTTGCTGGGCTTTACTGCCTCAGCAATGCAGAGCAGGAAGACACAGGTCATTATAACGAGCTCCGAGTCACCCAGCAACTTATAGCAGGTGGTAAAAAGCAAATACACATCTCTTAAATCCAACAGCAAAAACAGGAGGCAGTCAAGAAAACCCTTATCTCCACCTCAGGAACAGCCAAAAGAACAGTTTTACTCAGTGTCCATAACTGCAAACCAAATCACTCAGGTTGGGAGGAACATCCCCAAATCATCTGGCTCAACCACTCTGCTGAGAACTCCACCCACAGCATTCTAATCATCTGTAGGGGGGGATCCCAGGTGATCTGCTCCAGGGTTTGAGTCCCTTCACAGTGAAAAAGGGTTTTTCCTTACAAATGAAACATTTTGCATTTCAATTTATGCCCTTTAACTTTTGTCCTTTCACCGCCACTGAGACCAGACTGGCTCCACCCAGCAACATACGAAAACTGAGTATTTAAAGGAATTCCTCCTTCCAAGCAGGAATTTTTTGTTTCTTTTTTAAAGTAAAGCAAACTAGCAGACTTCTGAGAGCTTATGGCAAAACAGCTTCCTTTTGCTGGCAAGAACTCACATCTTTTGTGGATATATCCCTCCTTTAACATGGCATCCAGGAACACAAAGTCACTGTAGGGAGAGCGCTCCAGCACCACGCCTTGACCTGCAAGGGAGAGTAGGCTCCAGGTTGGAAAAAGAGGAGCTGCAATGTCCCTTCCAGCCCAAAGCACTCCATGATTCCCCAACCTGTGCTGAGCAGGTGCTCCAGGGCGTCAGCATACTGCAGGACACGGTTCCCAAAGATCCAGGACTGCATGCGGTACGAGTGGCCATCGGGAGACTTGGGGTCCATGTAGAACTTCTCCAGGTTACAGAAACCATTGAACTTCTCAGGCAGCAGCTGCCCATCCCCCGAGATCCTGTCCTGGTAGTGGATGTCTGCCTCAGGAAAGTGCTTCATTCCTGACAAACAGAAGAACCCCACAGCAGAAATAGGCTGTGCTTGTGTGCAGCAAATGCCTCTTCAGCTACTGAACACACAACTGTTCCCTGAACAGCTCCCCAACAGCCTCAACCCCTCTGTCCATCACAGCAGAGGGCAATGAGCCCAAACTCTGAGCACTGCCACTGCCCAGGGAGAGCTGAGCTGTTCCAAGCACATCCACATGGAAAATCCCAGCTCTCTGGGAGCACAGCGAGCACACCGACTCTGTTACAGACTAAAGTTTAACTCACAACACATCCCCAGCCCCAAGCCTCACTAACGTCACCCACAAACTCTCCCCACTCCCTCCAGCACTCCCCAACCCAGAACTCCTGCTCTGCTGAACCCCCTCTGCACAAGAGACCCGACTAAACTCTGTCACATCTCAGAGAAACAGTCCAAGTGAGCCATACCCAGTTTTTCTGCTATCTGCTGGGCCAGCTTGCCTTTCCCAGAGGACAGATTCCCCTCCACCGTGAAGACTTTGCTGTGCTCTGTGAACTTCTTGCTGGCCTTTTCTCCCAACATATAGGCCAGCCAGCCATACTGCAGGCTCTGCTCAGGGCTGCTGTGGATTCTTGCCTGGAGAAAAACACATGGAAATCAGCAGACTTGGAGGGGTTTTTAGCTGAAAATGCTACTTTTTGAGACACACACACTCAGGACACACTCCTACACATCTAATACAAGTTTTTACTCAGTTATCTTAGTGCTGTTACTTCAGTTTAGCAACTGCAGTAGTGGTTAGGCTGGGAAGTTGTTCATGAAATTAAAGGCTGAGAAGACAGGAAGCATGAAACAATTTTCAATCTGAAGGCCAGTTCTACAATGTGCCCAGAGTTCCCGAGGGAGACCCCACGTTAGACATTTTCTTGTATTTTGTGTGGTTTTGGGCATATAATAACACTAAATCAACTCTCAAGAGAGTTATAGCTTCATTTCAACATGGTTTAGTAGGCAAAAGTTTGGACTTGATAACCTCGGATACCCTTTCCAGCCTTAAGTATTGCACGATTTCTGAGAGGTGGCAATAGGGACCGCCCTGGGCTCCGGGGCTGAAGGCAGAGCCTTTCTGAGCCCAGTTCAGAGCCTCCCACAAACCCCAATAAACGCTGCACAAACCTCATTCTGAACGGTCCAGAGACCTCCCATGCACATAGGGGCGTTCATTTCTATGGAACACTCCTTTCCCCGCAGCACCACTGACCACAGCCGCAACCAAAGGTCACTGCACTCCACTCTCCAGCATTTGCTCCAGTCTAACTCGAATTTCGACGCCTCCCCCAGCTCCCTATTGGAAATGGCCCTTCCTAAGGGTCAGCCCAGCCCCGGCGAGAGGCAGCTCTGGGCTGTACCTGTCATTCCCGGCATGACAGAGCCCAGCCCTACACTCACCCCGGGCAGGACAGAGGCCAACGCGGCCCTGCCCAGCCACCCC
>VYXF01004760.1:127665-149791 GCA_013397295.1 Polioptila caerulea
CAGAGCGGCCCTGCCAGGCCCGGAGCTGCCCCGCGCGGCCGCGGCCCGGCCGAGCCGGGACACCCACAAGGACATGGCGGTGCCGGACAGAGGGAGGTGGCGCGCTGTGATGACGTCATACAGGGAGACGGGGACTTATGAAGCCACGCCCCCAGCCCAGCCCCTCATATGGCCGCGCCCACGGCACGCGTGGGTCTGGCGGGGGCGGGAACAGGGACAGGGACGGCAGGGACAGCGGGTAGGGGGACAGACAGCAGGGACAGAGGGGACAGAGACAGCTAGCGGGGGAACCGGGAACCACCGGCATAGGGAACTGGCCGGGTTAAGGATAGAGAGCAGAGGGGGCAGTGAACAACGGGGTCAGGGAGCAGTAGGAGAGGGAATGGCCGGGTTAGGGAGTGGGCGGGAATAGGGAACAGCCGGGGTAGGGAGCAGGTGGGACCAGGACCAAGCAGGACAATGAACAGTTAGGGAGCGGACGGGATGAGGGACAGACAGGATGCCGGCACCACGTCTGGCCGCAGGAGGGAGCCTGGGACACGTCTCTTTCCAACACCTGCACACCGACTTGTCCCAATTCCTGCACCCTGCTTCAGGTGCTTGACCAACATCTCCAAGCTCTCAGGCTTGGAACACGAGTAGTCGCCCTAACCCTTATTTTAAAACACTGTAAATTACTTGGCCTGGGAAGGTCATAACCAAACGTTTTGAACGTTTCCCATCACAGTGACATCAGCTCTGCTGACGTGGCACATTTGTGACACTATTAGCGGCTTTTGCTTTGGCCCCTGGCAAGAAGCAATCAAGTTGCATTTCAAGGATTTATCCCTGGAATTTGCAAACAGGTTGAAAAACCCAACCAAACAATCCACAGAGGACGGGTCGGGGCTTCCTTAACAGCTCTGTCTGCAACCAGACGCGTTGAATGCTCCAAGCCCTGTTCGACCTAGCCTTGAGCCCTTCCAGGGATGGGGAACCACAGCTTCCCTGGCCAACCTGTGCCAGGGTCTCACCACAGCAGCTGGAGCTGGTTTTTGGGTGAAGAGCAAAAGCTTTGGGCAGCATTAACTCAGGGAAACGCAAAGTGGGAAGGAACAGGCTGGCTTTTCCTGAAGGGCCACCAGCAAGGATGTCAGGTTCTGGAATGGTGGCCCATGGACATGGTGTTTGCCAGGATCCCGTGTCCCCCACGGACAATGGCCCACACACACGGTGTTTCCCACAACCCAATGATCCCTGAGGACGGTGGCCCGCGGATAAGTTTCCCAGGATTCAGTGCCACCTGTACATAGATAGGATGGTGGTCTATAGTCATGGTGTTTTCTAGGCTTCGGTGTCCCCATGTGAGGGTGTCCCTTGGGGCTCAGTGTTCCCAGGACTTGGGTGTCATCTGGGGACAGCGGTCCACGGGCACAGCGTTTCCCAGGATTTAATGCCCCCTGCGGAGGGTGACCCAATGTTTCCCGGGATTTGGTGTCCCGGAGGCGTGGCCAGTGTCCCCCGGCCGTGGTGGCCAGCCACGGGCTTGGCCGGTGCCGGTGTCCCGGAGTCCCGCCCCGCTCCGGTGGGCGCTGCCGCCGCCCCTGCTGCCCGGGATGGACGCCGGCAGGAAGAGGAAGAAGCCGGTGCCCAAGAGGTGGGTGCGATGAGGGGGCTCTCCCCCGGTCACCCCGGGCAGGGCGGACGAAAGCCGGGCAGCGGGAGCCCAGCTGGCTCCGGGGAAGTGCCAGGAGCCGCTCCGTGCTGCGAGCGCTGGGGGAGCAGAAGGGAGCAGCATGCTTGGGTTACTCGGTTTTAATCAGTGTTAAATGGAGGTAACGCTGCGTCGGCTCTGGCAAGCTGGTGGGAGAACAGAAATCCCGAAGGTGCTTTTCGTGCGTCCTGGTGAGGAAGCTCGCCGGAGAGTTTGAGCTGCTCAGCAGTGATTTGTGACATGGGCTATGTTTTGGTGCCCGCCTAAATCAAACATATAGCAATTAGTAATTACCAAAACATCTCGATTCAGTAATTATTAATCACCACGCTGCTCAGTAGCTGTTGCAGAACATCCTCCTCGGTGTGTCCCCGGTGTTTCCTGCCTCCCTCGTGCGTTCCCTAGCTCCCAGGTCCCACCAACCTGCTTAACCTCAGCTTTTCCAGGTGTAAAGGAACTAATGGTGGATATCTGTTTCTGGGAGGCTGTGGGGAAGGAGGTGGATGAGCTGAGTCCAAGCCCGGGATGAAGCGGGGAGCATCAACACTTTAAACCTGTGGTGAGGTGACCCTGAGCCTCTCTTGGGTATTTAGTTTGGAGTCTTCTGTAGCATACCAGCCTATGGTTTGGGCTGGATTGGTGTGGTTCAGAGTGCAGGAGAAGGTGTCTCTTTGGAGCAGAAGGTCCCTCGTTCCCTGGTTCTGCAGGGCCAGCCTTGGGAATGGGAAGAGATTCTTTTTCTCTGTGATGGGTCAGATCTCGAAGCAGGATCCTGCTGGGAGAGGCCAGGCTGAGCAGGGTTGGTGGCAATGGGATGTGCAGCCAGACAGGAAGGATGGGCTGAGGGGCTTCTCCAGGCCCTTTGCAGTTTTCTCAGGGCTTTCGACTTACAAAAAAAAAAAAAAATATTAATAAGAATTAGGAGACAAGAGATCAGCTCAGGCAAATTCTATTGGCAGGAATAACGTCCCTTGGTATTTATCAGCTTGCAGAAGGGATACACTTCCTCCTGGGTTCCCATTCAAAGAGCAGCTGGGGAAAAACAAACCCCAGCAGCAGCAACACAGCCTTTGCCCCACTGTGACTGAGCTTTCCCTCGGCACGGAGGCCACCAGCTTCACCACGAACCCTATGGCACAGTGTGCTTCATAACCCCTGGACCAGAGGGAAGGGAATCTAAACAGGTTTTAAATGTCTAGAGCAAGCTTCACTGTTTCTATGACGCATTTTCCTCGCTGGCATCCCCTCTCTCAAGGCTTGCCATGGAGCACTCTGCGTGCTGCAGCTGGGATGTGGAGGAACAGAGGTGTTGGGGTGTCCTCCTTGGGCCTTGGGGTGACTTGCTGCTGGCTGTGTCACCCTGTGTGCCTCAGGCAGAGGATTTTCAGTGTTTGGCTAGGCTATGCCAGCAATTCTGTTATACCTCAGTGTTTTACACGCTGTCATGCTCATCTCCAGCCTCATTTTCTCCTCTCTTGGTTTGGGGCTGCTTTTGGATGGTGAGTGGCCGGGAGACTTTAAAAGATATCTGAGGAATCTCAGATGAATTTTCTTCACCCCTTTTTTTTTTAAAGTCAGAGGAGCACTATTTTAATTTTTCTCCTTCCTGGTGCGTGACTGTGATTTCAAGTGTTTCAGCTTTGTAAAAGCCCTGCTGGTGCCAGCGCATTTTACCCAGCACGTGTGGACTAGTTTGGAGCTGGGTTGTGCCAGCATCCCTGCAAGAGGGGATAGCGCTCCTGATGCTGCTCTTACAACCCAGCAGGCTTGAGTTTTCCTGGGGAAATGCTGGAATTTTCCATTCAGCCTTAAAAGACCCCTCAATCTCTCTCTGAGCTGCAAATTCAACCAGCACCTCACTGCATTTCATTTAATGCCCATTTCCTCTTGTGTCACACATGAGCAGCCCTGCCAGATGAGATTGGAGAGTGGTGGGAGAGGAGAGAGCTTAAATTGCTGCTAAATACTGGCAGATCCGGTTGTCCAAAGCTCTTTCCTGAAGCGAGGATGCCTGCTGAGAGGGAGTTTGTGGTTAGACAAATTACATCAAACCAAAGGACATGCATGTTAGGGGATGCAGCTGAGTGAGATACAGAGCTGGGGGGACAGAAGGGTTTGTCTTCGAGCTATGAAATTCAGATTGACATTAAAAAATGAAGGATACAGGGTGACATCCAAGTCTCATTAAAGTTATTAACTGAGCTCTTACTGCTGTGCTGGAGTTTTGGCTGGAGTGGGTAAAATAACTGCAGCTCACCGAGGTGGGACCTCGTGTAGGCTTCAGGCTGCTCTCCTGGACACTGTTCCTTCTGCAGGCTGAGGGTTGCCCCCAAGGCCTAAGTTTGGCATCAAATGCTGGTTTGGTTTCGAAATGCCCATCTGAAAGGGTCAGAAATCAGAATATTTGAAGCAAGCAAAACTTTTTACATTAACTTTTTTTTTTTTCTTTTAAAGAGAGGCTCTTTTCAAAGTGCAGTGTCCTAAACCACCATATGAGATATTCCTCTGTTTAAGTCTTAGAATCCCAGAATGGTTTGGGTTGGAAGGGATCTTAAATCTCATCTCATTCTACCCCATGGCTACCCCATCCCTGGAAGTGTTCCAGGCCAGGTTGTACAGGGCTTGGAGCAGCCTAGGATAGTGGAAGGTGTCGTTGCCTGTTGCAGGGAGTGGAACAAACTGGGCTTTGAAGTCTCTTCCAACCTAAACCAGGCTGTGATTCTGTGATTTCCAAGAGGAGCAGGGTACGTGTGGAAAAATCTTCACCATTTCACTCTTGTGGCCACACCGAAGCCAGTGCTGGGCTTGGAAAGAGTCTGTTGGACAATCACAGTTTGGTTAACCTCTCCTCTGCCTCTTGCAGCCCCAAACCACCCCTGCTGAGGGCGTGAAGTCCAACCCCTCCAAACAGCACCGAGACCACCTGAACCAGGAGCTGAGCATGCTGATGGGGCTGCTGCCCTTCCCTGAGGATGTGCACTCCAGGCTGGATAAACTCTCCATCCTCCGCCTGGCTGTGGGCTACCTGAAGGTGAAGAGCTACCTGATGGGTGAGTGTCTGTGCTGGGAGGGGGGAAAAGTCCCTGGGATCAATCCCCACTGCACAGCTTGTGTCCCACCCTGAGCTTTGGGATAGGAAGTTGTGGTTCCTGAAGGGAGCATGACAATGAGTTGTGGAGCGGGCCCTTGGATGTTGATACTGACAGGAAAATGTCACCATGGATGGAGGGAGCAGCATAGGGGCCTGCCCAGCAGCTGAGACCTCCTGCAAAGCTCCACCATCTCATTAGCAGCCATCCTTTAAAACCCCTCCTGTGTTGTACTTCCACGACGCCATGGAGAAGAAGAGAGAGGTAGGTAAAACAGTGTCTTGTTGAACAGCAACATTGCCCTCATCTAACTGGAATAGCAGTTTAAAATTAAATAGATGAAATAAATTAAATAATTGAACGTTCATAATATCATACATATTACATGTTCCCTTGTATTGTGTTTCATATTCTGTATTTCCTTATTTATTCCATATTTGGTATTCTTGTATTTATTCCATATTCCTTCTTCCTCCCTCCCTATTCTTCTTCAACCCTTTATTATTACAGTTACAGTATGTTTAATAAATTATAACATTATATGTGGTGCAGAGCCCGGCTGGGGGGGAGTCACCACATTCCCAGTAGTCACCAGCATGTGCGGATAGGGATAGGGACAGGTCAGCCTTCCCTCTCCAGGGACTTGGGCCTGATGGAATGGGTGATGGACACTGGGGAAGGCAGGACATGTGGACCAGGAAGGCAGCAGCAGCTTTTTATGTTCAGAGGCTCCTATTGTGTCTTCTCCACACCGCAGACTAGATAAACTTGGCTCCCACAGCTTTTCCTTCATGCCCACTCCTCTGGGCTCTCCCAGGGCCCTCTCCATCTGGGGTGCTGGGCTCCAGGAGGAGATTCCTGCCAGCCTCTCCAGATGGGACCTGTGCCTCTGAGCAGGAGCTGGTTCCCGCTGGATGTGCTCAGTGTGTGCTTCCCAGCATGTGAGCCGCTCTGGAAGAGCATTTGGCATTGCAGGGGTTCTGGAGCCCTGTTCTGCCAGGCCAATTATTTCCATGTGGCCACTTGCCTGTGATTTCCAGCTCTTCCCCTTGCTCTGTGCTGAAGTTCATCTTGTTTGACTTCAGATCATCCCAGATTCATCAGGGTTAGCCTGGGTCTCAGACGTGCCTGATGCGGGCCCGTGCCAGCTGCAGGTCACAGCAGCCTGCTGCTGGTGTCTGCTGTTGGGCATTTTGGGTGCACATGGTGGCACCTCTTTGTGCTCTGTTTTCTGCCTCAGGTTTGCTGTCCTGTGCTCTGTGCAGGCTCCTCACCTGGTGAGCATCCCTATCCTGTCCCCATCCACAGCCCAAGCAGGCCTTGTCTCCAGGCAGGAGAGAGATGGATGTTTTGATAGAGTGGTAATTGCCTTATCTCCAGGCAGTTGAGTGACCAATTGCACAGTGGGCTCAGGGTGATGCCCTGAGGCTCCTTTTTCCCTTGTGCTGCATTCTCCAGCCCTAGAGTGGAGCTTCCCAGTGTTGTCTCCATCTTGTCCGGCTGCTTGTCTCCTGCTGCACCAGGAGAAATTTGAGAAGAGGCTTCCAGCCTTCTCCACCTTCTCTGGTATTTCTGAGGTGTGGGTACTGTGTGCCTCTGGCTTGGGAACAGACCTGTTCAATGGGGTGTAGGAAGCCAGGCATCAGGGTATGGGGCAGTGTTTGAGGGAGGGCAAAGCAGAGGACAACCACGGTGGGTTTGAGTGATGGTATGAGTGCCTGCTTGCATTCTGGACATGAGGAGAGGGACTTGTCATCTGTGTGAGATCCTGGCTTCCATTGCAGGGTACTGACTCACTGCATCATCCTTTGAATCTGCTTTGTTTTAAAATGTGCTTCTCTGTCTGTGCTTTAAGGAGAAGTAGTAGTTTGCTGGAAATGCCAAGCTTTCAGCCTAAGAGGGGAGCTCTTGGAGCTCCCTTTGTGCCTTTAGGGGCTGATTCAGGTTGTGCACATTTGTAAATCCCCTGTGTCCTGGGGCAAACGCTGCGGGTGTTGCACAGCTCTCTGCTGCCCAGGATCTCAGTCTTCCCTTTTCAAAGTCAGATGGCTCAGGGCTTGGTCTCCCCAAGCTTTGCCCATCAGGCCCAGCCTGTGAGCGGTGCTGGGTAGCGCCGACAGCTCTGGTGCTACTACAACCTGCATTAAAGGCACTTTAAAGGTTTTGTCACTCATAAACAGTGGCTGAACCTCACTGCCAGACTTGTGCTGAGCTTTGTCTGCAAACCAGTTTGCAGTGGTTGCTACTTGGACCCATGTCTGACAGTCTCCCAGACAAATCTGGAGTGACTTTGCTGATCCCTGTCTCTTTGAGGGCAAGTGCTGAAGGAGAAAAGCTTGAGTCTGTGTTGCTAACTGCCACGATGCTCTGGGCTCTCTGTGGTGTGACAGGAGCCCCACTTGCTGCAAAGAGGGAAATCTCATGAAAGCTTGGATGGGTTTTAGTGGCTTGGAAAAGCCACTAGGAAAAGCTAGCTGGAGAGCTGTGCTGGGGTTTGTTTCCTACGGTTCCTGTAACAAAGGAAGCAGATGTTGGGGTTGCAGATATGGCTCTGCCAAGGGTGAGCAATAAAATGGGGCTTAAAATGCTCTCTAAGGTGGAGAGAGTGTGATTAGGGAATGTGCTGCCATGACTTCTTCCTAGGACACCAGGCAGGGAGGTCTGCGAGAGAGAGGATCAGAGTCCCGGACTGGTTTGGGTTGGAAGGACATGCATCCAGTGCTACCCCCTGCCATGGGCAGGGACACCTCCCACTATCCCAGGGTGTTCCAAGCCCTATCCAGCCTGGACTGGAACTCTTTCAGGGATCCAGGGGCAGCCCACAGCTTCTCTGGGCACCCTGTGCCAGGGCCTCACCACCCTCACAGGGAAGAATTCCTTCCCAACATCCAGCCTAAGCCAATCTCTTTCAGAACCCATGTAAAACCTTGTTGTGGTGTGAGACCACACTCTGGAGTCTGGCAAAGCTTGAGGTATCTAACAGCTCCTAGCAAACAGTGAACAGTGAGCTACATCCCCATCCAGCTGACCTGGCTGGAGCAGGGGCTGGGTTAGGAGGTCTCACCAGGTCCTTTCCCACCTCTGGTGCTGGTCACACCAGTTCCCTCCTCAGTGCTCCGCTGTAGGGCAGCTGGCATCAGGTCCCCTGCATAATCTCACTGCAATCAGCACTAAAATAGCATTTTTATTCATCTCCTCGTTGTTTGTTATTACCATGGACGAGAGCTGCCGGGGTCTGGGCCTGAAGTAACTGAGGCAGTAAAGGGAGTCAAGCCCAAATCTGTCCCTGGGCAACATCCTGCAGGACTGTGTGGGATGAAGGTATGCAGCAGCACATTGGAGAGGCTGACGTGGACCTGGGGATGCCCTGTTCCCCAGAGCATATCTGTGCTCCTTGGAAAATGTTGAGTGACTTTTCCTAATAGTTCATAATCTGTGGGTTTGGCATTTGTCTGTTTCACTTGGATGGCACGAGCCTGCTCTGCTTGGCACCATGCCTTTGTTAAACAGCTGAGACAAAGGCTGGTGCTAATTTGAAAGGGTTTGGGATGAGATCCAAGAGGAAAATGGTTGTGCATGGCTTGGTGTTGCTGGGAGAGCTGGGAGCTCCTGGTTTTGGATGCCAGGTACCTCTGGAGCCTGTTCAAAGAGAAGTGTTTGCTGTGGGTGAAGCTTGTCATCTCCCCCTGGTGTAACCCAGTCTGTGAGAGCAGATCTGGCTCTGGGGTTGTTACCAATAACCTTTTATTTTCAGTACCAAATCCATGCCAGAGGCAAGGAATGCGTTTTATCCTCCATGGCTGCATTGCCATGTTTTTCTTTGGGAATGTGACAGGCAAAAAAAGCGAAGAGATTAGATGACTTTGCTCCTTTTCCCTTCTTTCTCCTGCTGGAAGTCTTTCCTCCATTGCAGAGCTTAGGAACCTCCTTGCAGAGGCGTGAAAGCCAACCCATAGGGGGATGCTTTTGGGAATGTATGGGGCACATCCTGATTCATTGGTGCTGGAAACGCTACTGATTCTGTTTGGCATCTTCCCTGGCTGAGTGAAAGCCTTGCAGTCTTTGGGGATCACACCAACAGCACGAAACCTGCAGTGCTCTGGCTGATGTTGGGGTTCAAGACAGAGCTGGATTTCCCCCTCCTGTCTTAAAAATTACACATAGCCTCTGTCCCAGCAGTTTGAAAATGTAAGTGATCACCACACTGCCCCAGCAAATGCCTGGGACTTAACCTGGTAACTGCAGATGGCTTTTGCCATGGCCTTTTTCATAGAATCATGGAATCATTAAGTTTGGAAAAGACCTCTACCATCATCAAGTCCAACTATTAACCCAGCACAGCCAAGCCCACCACTAACCCATGGCCCTAAGCACCACATCCACATGTTAATTCCCATTAATTGTCCAAGATGTGCTGCAGGAGATTGGAGAAGCTGGGCACAAACAGCAAAAGTGCATTGTCCTTTTACCCAGTTACTTCTGTTGTTGTGGGTATGTTATAGCTTGGATACACGCTGGACCTGTTTCCTTTAATCCCATTAATTCATGGTCTCAGCTGCTTTGTGGTGGAGTCTCAACTGCTCCAGTAGAAGGAGTGTGTTAAACGAGATGAATTAGCTGGCTCACAGTACAGGTCACCACCTGCTTTGTCCTGCCTGGCAGCCAGTGGGAGTCTCTTCCCCCTGTCAGCCACTCTTTCCAGTCCATCTTAGCCACTGGCCCCTTGGAGACTTGCCTTCAGCAGGCTGAGGGATCCATGGCTCCAGGTGCCATCTCCCCATCCTGTCTCAAGCAAGGTGAGTGTTTCAGGAGTGATCTCTCCCTCATATGAGGTTTATGTGTTGTAAACAGGCTGGAACATTATTAAAATGTTGGGTTTTCCTTTCAAAGTCAAAAAGTGACTGGGAATGGCCTCTGTACCTCTGGTGGTAGTATGGGCCTGGCGTCCTCTCCCTGGAAGTACTTGGGTTTCTCCTGGGATTGCTCCTGTTATAAATGCATATTACAAAGTTGGCTTTTTTGCAAGTATTAAGATGAGTTGTACATATAAGGTTGTTATATATACATATTATGGTATTGGGGTTTTCTTTTTTCACACCCATATAGGGTGGATACTATATATGTGTGGTATGGGAATGGTTTTAAAGATATCATTCTCTTTAGGAGTAAAATAAGTTGATAAAGTGTCTTTGTATTAAGTGAACTGACTGCCTGGTCAAGATAACACCCAGTGAAGACCCCTGCCACTGATGTGAAAAGATCTGCTACTGATATGCCAGCTACCAGCACCAACCACCTGTAGTAAAATTAGAGAGCAAGGCCCAAATTAAGACTGATAAGAAGAATTTCTTAAAACCACAGCCAAAAAACACGCATGCTCCAAAAAGGTGGGACCAAGGAGTGACCATGCAAAACAGCTCCTAGAAACATGGAAATAAGTTCTTAGAAAAGTTTAAATATACATATTTAAGGGGCGGATGTGTCTCTAAAACAGCCGGTGTGTGCTCTTGGCTCTCGGCCAGAGACACCCAGGCCGTGTATTTTGCTTTATTGCCTTGTCCTTATTGTCTTTTATTAAACCTTTTAAATTCTACCAAGAAAGTGAACTTTGTTTTTCACACTCCCAGTCCCGATGGTTCTTGGCAGTTTGAGTGCGGATGAGTTCAGAGACCTGTTTGGAGGAGAGCCCCAGGAACACCCTGGCCTCTGGCTTTGGATGGTGAGGACTGGCCTGGATGTGAGCAGTAGTTGCTCCACACCACCAGTACTTTGGTATGGTGTCCACCAGTACTTTTGGATGGCAGACGACATCTCTTTGAGTTTCCTCCCCTCTCTCTGTGCTCCAGACCTTCTCCCCAGGTCAGTGGTGTCCCATGAGAGACAGATGCTGGAAGATTTGTGAGCTCAGCTGTGCAGAAATTGACTGCTCTGTGTTTGAGAGAAGGGGAAGGGAGCACCTTTGGTGGGAGATTAAAAGCCTCTTGCTAAGATCAATGGGAGAGGTGAAGAAATTTTGCTGGAAAACACAAAATGGGTATTTCCTGCTGGATTCTAAAAGCCACAGCAGCTCTCCCTAGCTTTTCCTGCAGATGCTACTGGTGGACACTGGGAGAGAGCTGGAGACCAGATGGTCTCAGGATGTGCATACTCGTAAAAAGTTTTGTACCCTTTTGGAGCTTTCTTTTGGAAGAACTTATTTCTTTTTGAAATCCCCTGCCAGCCTGCCTCATTTCAATGCTTTAGAGAGGAATCAGCCCCTCAAAATAAATCAAATTTTAAACGAGAATTGATGTTTCATTTTGAAACTATTATGCTCCATGAAGTGCAAATTGAAGCCATGTGGTCTAGATGGGATGTTTTTCCTTGGGGATCACACGGCAATCACATGAGGAGGCTTTTTGTTTGGTGTCTCCCTGTTGAATCTCATCTTTCCCGACCTTCCCCAGTGGTCTCACATCCCCTGAGCAGGCTGGTCTGACAGCATAGGATGGAAAAGATGGCTGATGGAGAAGGTGGAGATGCTGCCTGAGCATCTCCAAGGAGTGCTGAAGGTTTTGGGGAGGAAGAGGTATCCCAGCTCTGCCAGTGATAGAGATGGAGGCTGGCTGTGCTCCAGAGCACCCTCTCCACTGCTGTTTGTGTCATCATATGCAAGACCTGCAGCTAATTACCCTAACCCTACTGTATCCATGCCCCGGCTGCTGACAGCCTCTGTTAGTGGGTGCTTGTTGGCACTCAGGCTCCAGGTGTAAATACATCCCAGGGATGCTTTGACTCAAAATTTGTTTTGCATTCAAGCATGCCAATCCATCAGGGAAAACGCTTTTGCATGTTGATGGTTTGCTGCAGAGCAAAATGTCCGAGATCAGGAGTTGCACGTGAATCTTCTTTAGATTCCAAATTGTTTTGGCTTTGAACTTGGTGTTACCAGGGAAGAAACCTGGTAACCATTCAAAACATTTCAATGGTGAAATGAAAGCTTCTGCCATGGAAAAAATTAAATATATGGTCAGACCGGTCAGACTGGGAATGGTTTGAGGTCTCTCATAATTTCCAACATTCAGAGGATCTTCTCCCTTTGGATCCAGCATCACCTGACACCCAGAGCTGAGAGGGCGCAGGCAGTGCTCTCTGCTAGGATGTGAATTACATGGGCTATGGGAGCTCAGTCGGACCTCAGGGGGCTACAGGAGCTGGAGGTGGTGGCAGAGGTGGTGTGGTTCCTACATGGGAGCTGCTTTGAGCTTTTCTGTGATTTTTAATTTTTGTGAGGTGGCACAAAAACATGCCTTGAAAATCATGCTTTTCCTGGCAGCTGAGCTTGGATTGAATTCTTTTTGGTGATAATCAGCAGATAAAGGACCACACTGGGGATATCCCTGGGAGCCTCTGTCCTCATTCCCATTCCCCAAACAACTGATTCTGTGCAAGTGCCGCAAAGCTCAAGGTCCCATGAGCAGGGCAGCAGGAGGTTTCATGCTGCCTGCACCCAGGGGTGTTGCCTTGAAGACATCCAGTGCTGAAGCATAAGGCAGCTCCTGAATCAGCCTGGGGAGTCCTGGGAGCTGAGAGCTCTCAGGTGTCACCAGGAGTGCCACAGCCACCAGCTCTTCCAAGTAGTCAAAAGTGTAAGGGAGAAAACAAGTATGGGTGCTTTGATGGCACCTCAGGTGCTTTGGGAAGATTTGTTTCTGTCGTTCTCCAACCCTGAAGGGCAGCAGAGCAGACAAAGAGCACCCCAGTGGGGTGGCTGGAAGCCAACTCCAGCTCTGACAGGCTCTAACCAGAAGCCTCCTGGCTGTGTTGGGTGATGTTCCTCAGCCTGGGCAGCCCAGAAGCACTCAGCCCCTCTCTGTCCTTTGCATCTTTGCCTCACACCCTGGCAGGAGTGAGGTTTCCCAGAAATGAGATCAAGCAGGGGAAAGAATCTCTTGGAAGAAGACCTGGGCAAGCTGGGCATGGCTCTGTAAGTGGGCTCTGTGCCATTTCCTTTTGATGGTCTCACCTTCCTCCATACTGGGTCCATGGGCATCCAGTAGCTGCATAAGCAGCACTGGGATGGGGAGGAGGAGGGGGAGGCTCCTGGCTTGCCCCTTCCACACTGATTTCTTGCCTTCTCCCTTGCAGCTACAGCTCCAAAGGTTGGCAACTGCGTGGATCAGCCCAGAGCCTCAGGAGGGGAGGAGAGGCCACAGGGTGACCGGGAACTGGTTCCTGAGGGGGAGCTGCTGCTCCAGGTATGGTGCTGTGGCTTGGTCATCTGGGGCCTCCCCAAGCAGCTCTGCAGCTTGTGGTCCTATCTGTAGAGCAAGAGGAGCTCTGCCTTGCCAGAGCTGCTTCACTGCGATTCCTGCTGGCACTGAGTTCCTGGGGACAGAGACCAGTGACACTGCCTGGCTGGGACGAGTCCAGATCCCCATTCCCACCATTCCCTCTCATCTCACTGCAATTTGCTACCCCTTTAATTATGTTACAGCTCATGGACACAAGCTCCATCTCAAACAAGAGGTTCAGAGATGTCATATAGTGGTGTAAGGACTGATCCCTGAGTAGTTCCCAAGGTGCTGGGTTGGTTCATTATCTTTAGCAAAGACCAAGAGGAGAATTTGACAGCTATGGGACAAAACATCCCCCAGGAACTCCTTGCCCTATCTGGGGCATTGCAGAGCTCCACAGGGATAAGTTCACAGCCTGCCTGGGATGGGATGGGAAAAGCCCAGCTTCAGTTTGTAGGTTGTGGGGGAGAAAAGAAGAGCACTTGGATGTTGGAAAACAGTGGTGCACAAAACCAGTGGGAAATGAGAGCTTTGCTTTGTAGAAAGGCTACGTGTGTCTCATGAAACAGCTAGCAGTGAAGCTCGGAGCACAAGGGGCTGATGAATCAGCCTTCCACAATGCTGCTGGTTTGGGCTGCCATCTATAAATCTGAGCTGGAAAGGCCTGGCTTGGAAAGGTCACATAGAAAGGCTGACTGCTGGGCATCTGGGCACATCAGCTGAAGAACGTGCTGCTCCCTGGGGCTGCAGGGCAAGTCTATGCAAGACCTTCAGTCATTCTGTGTTCTTGGCATCTCCTGTACCTGGCCTTTCACAGAATCTCAGAATGCTTTGGGTGGGAAGGACCTCAGAGCTCATCTTGTGATGAGCTGCCATAGGCAGTCACACATTCTACTGTCCCAGGCTGCTCCAAGCCCCATCCAATCTGGCCGTGGACACTTCCAGGGATCCGGGAGCAGCCACAGCTTCACTGGGCACTCTGTGCCAGGGCCTCCTCACCCTCCCAGGGAACAATTGGAATATTCCTTCCCAATATTCCATCTAACCCTACCCTCTGGCAGCATGAGGCCCCCTTGTCCTGTCCCTCCATGCCCTCTTCAGCTCTCTTGTAGGCTTTCTGGGCCTTCAGTCCTCTTCTCCCACCTCTCCAAACATCAGCAGATGGATGCTTAGCTCTCCTTGAGCCTGACTTTCATCACTTCAGCTTTGCTCCTGCAGAGTCCTCCAGTCAGCAGGCAGTGTGAGCAGACCCCCAGCAGGAGCCTCCACGTGGGATTCTGGCGAGGCAGAGACTCTTGGGAGCTCAGTGTGACTTTTGGCAGTGAATCCTGGACCACATGAGGTCCCCCATGGTCCCAGCTGTGTGCGAGTGTGCCAGTCGCAGAGGAGCAGCTGGATACCAGGAGGGAGCCCGTGGCTACCCCAGCCCCAGCATGGAGCTGCTCCTGAGCACTCCCCTGGGCTTTGCACTTGGACCATATGATGGCAATTTGTTGAGCCACCAGAGCATTGGCAGGCCAGGGGTGATTGAAGGCATCTGGAGAGCTTATGAGGTGTTACTGTGACAGAAATCCCCCCGCTGAGCTGTCTGGTGGCTTTTTTTCCTCCCCACAAAGATAATTTTAAGCATATTCTATGATTTGCAGAAAACTCTGATTCATGATCCCTCAGGGGGCTTCAGCACACAAAGGAAAGGGACCTCAGCAAGCTGGATCTATATGCTAGGTTTCCATTTAGGGTGTTTCTTTCCTAATTTCTCTTCTTCTAGTCACTAATAAATTAAACATATCACAGTCAAGAGCAGATAAAAATAAACACGTCACTGTCTAATGCACTGCTTTGCTTTTGGGGGAAATCTGCCTGAAATGGTGACCAGAATCACAGACTATCCAGAGCTGGAAGGGACCCACAAGGATCATCGTGTCTAAAGCAGAGCCCCAGAAGAGTGTAGCTATTCCCAGCTGGAAGGAGGAAACCAGCTCCAGATCCTCCATGAAACCTCTTAGCTGGTTCCTCCTGATGCAGGAGCTGCCCTGCAGTGAGAGGGGCTTCCATGGGGGGTTTGGAGAAAGTGGTCAGCCCAGCTTGCATCATTGCTCATACTGGGAACAAAAAACTCCACAGAACTGAGTCTTGCATGGTTACCAATTGCTGTGCTTCTTTGTGGGGCTCCTTGTTGAGGAAGAAGATTCCTTCCTGTCCCTGGATGCTGAAGTAACAGCTGGGGGATTTCATAGTTCAGCATCTGGATTGAAGCTGAGGAGAGTAACATTGGACTGAACTTTTGCTTTCAGGTACTCAATGGATTTGTCATCGCTGTGACCGGAGACGGCTACATCTTCTACATCTCCCCTACTGTGCAGGACTACCTGGGCTTCCACCAGGTAAGCACCCTGTTTTCCTGGCTGGAAACAGTTGCTCTGGCAAGGAGGTGCCGATGGGGAGCAATGCTTCCCAGATGGAAGCAGCTCCTGTGGCAGGGGAAGGAGCTGGAGTTTTCCTGTTCTTTACACTCAACCCCTGCTCTTCTAGTGCCCATAAAGGGAAACCTTCTGCCATGTCCTCCTCCTGACACCTCTGCCAGGCTGTCCAGGAGCAGACACTGTTTCTTGTATCATTCCAGTCGGATCTCATCTACCAGAACGTGTACAAGCTGATCCATGTGGATGACAGGACAACCTTCCGCTGCCAGCTGCACAGGACCCCACTGCATGGTGCTGACAGTGAGTACCAGGGTGATCCCTGCAGGGTTCCCTTGAGCAGCTCTGAGCCATGAGCTTAGGATGTGCAGCACAGCTTGGAAAGCTTCCTTTTCCCTTTGCTTTTCCAGCCTTTCCCCCTGAGCAGCCACTGCTGGCTGGATGCGGCACCATGTCCAGCCCCCAGCACCTCCATGCTGAGAAGCAATCCCTCATGGAGAGGAGCTTCACCTGTCGCTTCCGCTGCCTGCTGGTTAATTCCTCAGGATTCCTGGTAATACTGGGACAGCCCTCTGCTCCCCTGTGCCCACAGGGTGTTCCCCCAGAGCCACTTCTGTCCTATAGAGATGAGAGTACAGCCAGTTCCCACCACCCTGTTTGCTTCACACCCACGGTTTCTAATCCCTGTTAGGCCTTGAATTTCCGTGGGCGCCTGAAGTTCCTTCTTGGGCAGCAAAGGTCAGCAGCAGACAAGTCCCCAGTTGCTCTCTTTGCCATTGCCACACTCCTCCAGCCTCTTTCCACCATGGAGCTCCAGACCAAGATGCTGATCTTCCACACAAAGCACAAGCCGGACTTCACTCCCATGGCCTGTGATTCCCGGTAGGGCATCTCTCACTTTCCCTGTGGCAAAATCTCTGCTGTTGGACAGAAAACTAGACTGGGTGGGGATAAGGAACACCTGACCCAGCTGCCATGGCCTGATGCTTTTGTCTCTCTGCTGCAGGCCCCCAGTAACACGGGGAGCAGGTTAATGGCCACCCGCACTTCTTGTCTGCTGTGGTTTGGGTGATTTGTGGAACAAGGGATGCAGCTCAGCCTGGGGTGAAGTGTTGCACACCCAAAGTGGGGGTCCAGAGAGTGGGGTGCAGGTGTGGGGGATGCATCTCTGGCGTCACTGCGTTCCTGTGCTGTTCCCAGGGGGAAAGTTGTCCTGGGATACACAGAGGTGGAGCTGTGCAGGTGGGGGTCTGGATACCAGTTTGTGCACGCGGCTGACATGATGCACTGTGCAGAGCACCATATGAGAAGTGAGTGCTGGNCTGGCCTGGCTGTACTATTGCTCCTTGGTGCTGTCTGTCCCAGGGCTGGAGTAGCTGTGATAAAGGCTCTTCCTCCTGGATGGAGCTCAGGGAGCTGGCAGAGAGACAGCACCCTGCATCTCCTGCCCCTGTAGCACAGGCAGGAGGTGATGCTCAACCTCTTGGCACCTTACATGTGTCATTTGTCTGCCTCCATGGAGGAGCTTTGTCTGTGGCACTTCTCTTATGTCCCTGCCCCAGTGATGAAGACGGGGGAGAGTGGGCTGACGGTGTTCCAGCTGCTGACCAAGAGGGGTGTCTGGGTGTGGGTGCAGGCCAATGCACGGCTGGTGTACAAAGGGGACAGGCCTGACTGCATCATCACCTGCCAGCGAGCTCTGTTGTGAGTATTGCTGGCCCCCTTCAGCTGCCCTGGGCGTGGGGGGGCTGCCCGAGGCATGCAGAAGCCATGAGGGTGGAGGAAAGGGTAGGTGGGGTTGTCACTTCGCAGCATTTGTCCTCCTGCAGTGTGAGTGAAATGGCTCTGAGAATGTGGTTGTGGACATGCTCCGGCCTGGGAGCAGCAGCCCTTCCCTGAGCCATGCAGACCTCCCCAGAGTCCCCTTGCAGTCAGCCCAATCCAGCCCCCTTTTCCTCTAGAAAAGCCAGGGCAGGGCTGTGTGTTCCCCCCTTGCTGTCAGAAGAGTGGTTTTGCCTGGCCTGGGGGAGCTGCTCATGCTGTTTTCATCCCTTTTTGCCTCCACATCAAAGGAATGAAGAAGGGGAGGAACATCTCCAGAAGAGAAACCTGCAGCTGCCTTTCAGCTTTGCCACGGGGGAAGCAGTCCTGTATGGTAATGACCTTCCTGGGTTCTTGGACTTGTTCCAAGCCAAGGAGGAGTTGCAGACACAAGCAAACTCCAACTCAGAACAGCGCTTGGTAGACCCCAACTCTCTCCTTGGGGCCATGATGAAGCAGGATGCATCCATATACAATTGCCACGCTGATAATGTGCCTCAGTTCTCCCTGGCAGGTTTGACCCCTGAGCCTCATGGGCTGAGCTGGAATGATGATGTCAGCAGTGCCAAGGAGGACAGCGATTCCCTCCTCGTGGTCATCCAAACCCTCTTTGAGAAGAGCGAGGTGGCTGGAAATGACTGCCAGAGCCTTAGCTGGACAGCACAGAGCTGCAGCAGTGGGAGGAGGCTCTGCTCAGCCCGAGGGCAGAGGAGGAGCCACCAGCTCAGGGCCTTGGCCAGAGGCCAGGCACCAAGGTGACATCCTGTGTGGAGCAGATGCTCCTCAGGGAGAGTGCTGGGAAGAGCCTGGACTTCCCACCCTACCATGAGGAAAACTGTGCTGTAGCTCACTTCCAGCGCTGCTGGGCAGCTGGTTCAGCGCTCCCAGCACAGCCCCAGGCAGCGGGCACATGGGGAGGCCAGGGGGCTGTGGGCTGTGTAGCCTCCTCTGAGGTCAGCTCTGCCCAGCCAGAGCAGCAGGTCCTGTTTAACCTAGCCAGACCAGTGGCAAGGACTGTGCTGGGTGTCCCTGTCTCCAGCAGCAAATCCTCTGCAGGACTTCATCTGGCAAACCAAGCATTTCAGGCAGAAGCTACCCCCTCTGCTGCTCCTGTAGATAACACTGTTCCTACTGCTCAGAGCCAGCCCAGGCGCCAGCTGGTGGGCTCAAGCTGCCCACCCCCGTTGCACTCAAACACATTAGTGACTCTGTGGCACAATGTCCCCCTCCAGGCAAACCCAGCTAGCTGCCCATCAGAGGCTTGGCTGGCCATAGCTCCGAAACAGCTGGAAGCTGCAGGAGCACACATGGAGTCCCAAACTCTGCCAGCTGGCAGCCCTGAGTGCTCCCCAGGGGCTGGGCTGTGGATGCCACCCCCCTCCCAATCTGTTCCTTGCCCTGTCCAGAGCTTACATGAGTCCTTGTTCTGTGGGGCTGGGAACCTCTGTGATGTGGAGGCTACTCTCCCTGCATCCTTAGGAGCCAGGCAGCTGCCAGGGCATGGTGGCTTCCCCAGGCAGTCCCAGGTAGCCCATGTAGAGCCCAGCTTTTCCTGGGAAGGGGAGCAGGCAGTGTTCCAAGAGGAGAAGGGATTGTCACAGCTGTGGCTCCCGCAGGCTGGGGCAGCTCCTCAGAGGAGCGATGGGGCAGGGCCAGTGCAACCCAGCGGGCTCCTGCTGGGCCCCAGCATGGATCCCAGCACCCACCAGATGGATTGCGTTGTGCTGACCGAGTGCCAGTATGGAAACAGCCTTTTTAGGAGTGAGAGCAGCTTCTTGAGGGATGCTGCCAAAGTATCCCATCCCCAGCAGCCAGGTGCTTTGCCTTGCCCCACTGAGAACCACCCTGGAGCACCCTTTTCCTCACCAGGCTCGGTTTCAAGGTGCTCAGCAGTTCTCCCTGTGCAGGTGGGTGCAGGAGCATCTCCATGCTCTGGGCAGGGCCCTGGCTGCCCATCAGTTCCCTTCTCAGCTGGGCAGCTCCTCTGTGCCTGTGAGATCCAGCTCAAGGTAAGGTGTGAGTGCTGCAGGACCTGAGGGGTGCCTGGCTCCTGTGGAGGGAGCAAGGGGTTTGCCAGGGTTGCAGCCACACCATCCTTTGTGGACAGCCTAGTTTGGAGCTTGCTGTGAACCAGGAGCCCTGTCTTGGAAAGCCACCAGCAGTTGTGAGCTCTTCTCATACCTGCCAGTGGTACCCTGTGTTCCCTGGTCTCTCAGCAATTTGTCTTCCAATGCTGTCCGGCAGTCTAAGATGAAGTGGTTTGGACTTTTTGTTCCATGAGAAGCCTTTCAGTCAGTGGCAGCTGTGTCACTGGGGAGGCTTGCGGGCTCCTGGACTCCAAAGGACACTGCTTGCTGGCATGTCCACGTGCTTGGGGCAGCCTCTTGAAGATGGAGCTGCTGCCCCACAGGCAGGTAGCACTGAACTTCTGTTTGTCAACAAAACAGCGGTATCCTCATCTCCTGTGTTGGACCACCCTTGCCATGTTGCTGCTTGGTCCCCTGCATCATCTCTGCCTGCCTGAGCCTCTTTTCCTCCTGTGCTCTCCATCTCCAGAGAGCACCCAAATCCTTTGAAAAAGGTGTTACCAAGCACTTTGAAAAAGCTCAGCAGCATTGAAAGGTCTAGGTGGGAGGTGGAATTGGTAGGCACCTCGGGAGTCTGGGCTCTCCAGCAGTCTTCCAGGGGAATTTGGGAGAACCACCAGTGGGTACCAGGCCATTGTGACCTTTCTGGGATGCAGGGTGGAGAGGGTCCAGCCAAGCTCCCCTGGGGTTTGTCACTGGCTTGTCCTTGCCTTCCTTTCCTCTGCTCCACAGTGCCATGGGACAGAGGAAGAGTGGTTGTTCCTGCTGTGGTTTTGCCAAAGCAGCGAGAGGGAAAGGCAGGGAGGGATGCAGTGACCACTGTCTGCCTCTCCACTTCAGATCCACTTGGTGCCACTCAAACCACCGTCCTCCTACCAAGTACAACCAATATATGTAACCTGAGATGTGTATGAATTGTTTTTTTCCCACCATGAAGCAGTCTTGCAGATCCATCAGGGAAACCCACAAAAAAAGCAATGATTGGGGACGGTGGGGATGATTTGAGACTACACTGGTGTGCAACATTGGTTCAGAAAGATCAGAGTGCTTAGGGACATTCACACCTTCCCCTCCTGCACTTACCCTGAGCATCACATCGGCCTAGTTCACCAATGCTAAGCATTCACTAAGCAAATTAAATCAGGTAATTAGCTCAGGGCCAGCAGCAAGCCCACGTGTCAGGGTGTGGAGTGGCCTCATCTTCCTGGGTCTCTTCCTTCATGCCCAGCTTTGCTTCGGCTGAGGGGCCTGGGAAAGGTCAAGCTCCTGTCTGTAGGCTGGGAGCACAGTGATGCTGAAACGTGCTGGACCACTCTAAGGTGGCTTTGAGGAGCACCTAGGACTGGGCAAGGAGTTGACTGGCCATGACCCGGATCCAAAAAGCAGCAGAATGGACTCTGCTCACCAGCCTCTGTTGTTCTGGCACCTCTGAGAGGGTGCTGGGGCGCACCAGGGGCTTCCCAGGCTGCAAGAGATGGGCCTTGGGGTGGGGGCACTGCTGCTTGGGGCTGTGACAGACCCCCCTGTGCTCTGTCACTGCAGTCTGATCTCTCTGTACCTCGTGGCTGTGCAGATTAAGTCTGTTCTGGTGGCTGCGTCTCATTTTCCGCCCAGTGATTCCTTTGTGCTGCTGGTGGCAGCCGGAAGGTGCTGAAGAGAAAAGAGCTGTCCGGAGCCTCACTCCTGTGTTTGGCAGTGCATTAAAAGGCGACTTGCATTGTATGGTGCTGATTTTTACTTTGACCTGAAACCACGTCTCCCCATTTCCTTCTTGACTGAGAAGGGCTGGGAAAAGCCTGGATGCTGGGTGTGTGACACTCTCATCACTGTCCCCAGCTACTGTGGGCATGCACGGCAGCAGAGGCGTGACATTGCCCCCCCTTTGCACCCCCAAACTTTCCTGGGGGGTTGTGGGACTCACAGGCAGGGTTACACTCGGCATTGACACATATGGTTATTAATAGCCAAGTATTAAAAATTATTACAGAAATGCCTCTGCCCGAAAAAAAGGTGTAAACAACACCATATGCCAATAGTATGGATTTTTATCTAACAGTAAACCTGAGGGGAAGAGAGGGAAAAGATAGGAGGGTGGAGACAAAGTGACACAGAAACAGACTGCGCACAAAACAATACCACTACTTTGTAGATTTCGGTGATGTTCCGTTGATCCTCTTCGAGTCCTCTTGGTGTCTTGCTGAGTGATGACTGCAGACTATATCCATCAAGTGGTGATGGGAAAGCGTCCACCAGACACCTCAGGCTACGGTGGGAACATCCCCCGGGGCAGGGAGCTTCACACTGGAGAATATTGTGGATCACACACTCGGGGACCCGACACCTCCTGAGATGTTGCAGCTGTCTCCAAGTGAGCTAGCTGAATTAATTATGGCCCATCAGTCGAGATGGGTACCTTCAGCTCATGTGTGAATGTCCCGGTACTTGGAAGCGGAGTTTTCACAGCTGAGTCGTTACGTGAGGGAGGATATTGGCAGGATAAAGACTTGCTCCACATCGCTCGATTCGCCTCGTCAGCCTCTTCCCTTATTTTCAAGCCCTTCTGCACCAGCAGGCCGCTCTGGTCGTGACTGGCAAGGCTCCGGGTGAATTGTTCGAGCCATTAGCACCCGCGGTCCAGCTCCCACCTCCCCACCAACACCCTCACATCCCCACCCACCACTCCCTGCTCACCCGCACCCAGAGCCCCTTCACGCCCCAAATCCCCTTTCAGCCCCCCATC
>VYXF01004760.1:152591-180969 GCA_013397295.1 Polioptila caerulea
GGTTTGTTTTCTTCCACAGAATATTTTTCACTTAGAATATTTAGTGGGTTTTTTTGTTCCCTTAGAGTTTTATGTGGTTTCCCTCACTAAAAACTTGTTTTCTTTCCTTCCCAGAATCGTGCTTTTTTTTTTTTTTCCACCTCAAATATTGGTGGTTTTTACACCTTCGAATTTTGTGTCTTTAGTCCCCCTGGAATTTTGTTTCCCCCTCCCCTCGAATAATTGTTCTTTACCTCCCCTCGAATTTCATCTTTTTACCCCCCAGAATTTGGGGATTTTTTTTCCCCTTTTGTAGCCCACATTTCCTCGCCGTGCCGTCTTCAGCTGTCAGGCTGGGGCTGCGTCCGGCACTGCCATTGGATCGGAGGGATCTGGAGGGATGAAGTTGATTTTATTTGTGGGTTCTGCTGAGGTAGGAAACTCCGGTTTATGCGGGAGAGTGAGGCAGAGCCTTGTGTGTCCCAGCTGGGGAGTTTCCCCAAGGAAGTGACTCTTTTCCCTCTGTTCCTATAGACTCGCTGTGCTGGTAGTGAGCAGTAATTCCCTGTGATGTGCTTACAGTTTATCTGGGAATCCTTTATTTTTGGGAATCTTTTATTTTTGGGAACTGGTCCATCGCACTGTAATTGTGACTAAGAGGAGCCCTCAGGAGGGCATTGAGGCATCCCTGGATTTTCCTGGTGGAGTAGCAGTGGCTCAAAAATGCTGCGTTTTCAGGCCACAGAAACACCACAATTTCTCATTGAATATATTCAGTGCTTCTTTTTTTTTTTTTTTTTTCTTTCTTTTTTCTCCCCCTTTTCCATTCTCTTTTAACCCTTCTTTAAGGATTTGCAAGCAGGTGAGCTGGGAAAGGAATGGCCTGTGAGAGATTTTTGCCTTGCTGCACCATGTCATCAGAAAATTTACTGTTCTGAGATTGTCTTGTTTGTTTTGGGTCTTCCCCCCTCCCCATCATTCCATCTGGTTTGATTTCATGGCACAGATTTCCCATTTGTCCGAGGCTGTGGGATGGCTTTGAGGCAGGTGTGGCAGGGAAGGAGGAAAGCCTCAGCCTTTCAGATGCAGAGTCCTTCATGATGCTCAATAACAATTTAAAAAGCATCCTTTAATGAACTCTGGGCAAGCTTATCAACAATATAACTTATTTTATCTGTCTATCTACCCTGCTTGAGTGCTCCCTGAAAGAAGATCGAGGGAAAGCAAGGACAAAGTCTGGGATGTGCTGCCATGAATTGTGAGGAGAAACAGCTGGAGCACGTCTCAGGTGTTGCCCATGGTCGCTGATAGCCATTTACCCAGCAGGTTTATGCCAGCCCATTCCCTCCCAGAATAAATAAATAATTATTGATTTCTTAATTATTGATCGGCTTTAACGTTACTTCACCATCTCAGTTTATACATAGCTGATATATGGGGACGCTTTTATGGGCTTAAAGGTCTTTGATTTTTATTAGGATGCGTTTTTCCTGGGGACATGAGGATTTTATTCTCTATGTAGACCAAAGGGAAGCTGTCCCTGCTGCCTTTCTGCCTGTGGGGGGACACCACTGAAGGCCTGCGGTTCAGTGACAGGAATCAGGGTATTTAAGGCTGCTCAGTGTTCTTTGGAGTGGTTTAGAGATTATCAAGTGCTGCCGTTGCTGAGCAGGGTTATTTACCCAAACAAGCCCTTCCTTGGGCTGATGTGCTGGGTTGGGTCTCTGCTGCCACCCTGGTGCCAGGTGGTTGCTTTCTGCTGGAGTTTGGAAGAGCATAGGACAAGAGCATCCTGGGTGTGTTTGTAGACTGATTCCACTCAGTTTTTTCCACTCAAATCTCTCCAGTTCAACAAGGCTGGAAGCAATTCTGTGCCCGGTGTGTTCAGCAGCCCTGGGGGAGGAAGAATCTCAGCCAAGGTCTCCTCCTGATCTGTGGCAGGTGGAAGGGGCTCCCTTTGTGTTGGGGCAGCACTGCTGTCCACTGTGAGATTCCCAGGAGCTTTTCCCTTATTGCCTGACTTTCCAATCCCCAGTTCACTCAAGTGCTTCCTTACCATGAAAGAGGGGTGCTTAGCAGGGCAGCAGGATCACAGGAGGGATGGAGACATTGGCAGAGGTGGCCTGCCAGGGAGCAGGATATCCAGCCCATCTGACATCCATCCTGGTGGGGAAACAATACTGACCAGAACCCAGCACCTGGACCAGGAGCAGCAAAAGGAGCTGAGGTTGGCTTCCAAGCTGAGGGTCCGATCCAAACATCAGTGCCAGCTGATTTAAAGGCTTGTGCCTCCTCCTTTCCCATCCAGGTGTCTTCCCCTACAACCATCCCCCCAAATGCCTTATTTCTTCTTCACCTTGGTGAACAAATATTTTTAATTCTCGTTCACTACCCTGACCTTCTTGCTCTGCTGGAGGCTCTTTCAGCTCAGAGGGTTCTGTAGAGGTGGGACTGTGTTGCAGGGCACCTCCCTGTCCCCTAGCCGTGTGCTGCTGTCCATGGGGTGCACAGCATGTTATAGCAGCTGCGTGCCAGCAGCTTATCCCAGTGGTGCCTGGCAGGGCTGCTCCCCTCTAATCCCTCCCTGTTCCAGCCCTTGGAGAGAGGGCCCAGCAAACGCTGCCGGGCAGGGAGGAGGGGTCCTTACCTCTTCTGACTCCTTCACCTTCTGAAAAGGGGGAGAGAAGGAAAGATGCTCCAGGGGAAGGTTTACTGTCTTGCTCTGCATGAGGATTTCTTATCAAAAAAAGAAGATGCCTCAAAAGCACCTTGTCATGCAGCTGCCAGGTGCCATCTGTGTGGCTTGGACCACTTAAACTTCTGGTGGGAGGTCAACTGGCAGATGTCACAACGGCCAAGGGCTCACTTTGGAGAAGTGTCTCTTGCAGTTTGTTCATGCAGCGTGCTGGGAACTGGGATCTGAACTGTGCTTCCCATCCTACAGCAAGCCTGGCCCTTCTGGTGTGTAAGAGTAGCCCCTGCTGGGCACTCACTTGCCCCTTGGGGCCAGCTGTGTGTCCCCAGAGCACCCTATGCCTGTCACAGTCCTGTGCCTGATGTTCAGTGATTGTGGGATTTCTCTTGATGCTCTGAATCAAGTGTAGGGTTTATGGGCTGTAGGAAGAGGTCAGCCAGTGGTGCCAGGAGCTGCATTTTTGAACCCCATAGCAATGGGCTAACCCTACTTTGAAGTGGGAATCCTTGGAGATGCAGATGCACCTCTGCCTGTGTGCAGCATCCTGCCTGGCTCTCTGGGCAGCTCAGGTGCAACACTGGCTGGGAGGAGAGAGGGAAACACCCTAGCACATGTTGTGGCCTTAGAAACTTATGGCTCCATAGGGGCTTGTTGGCTTCAGTCTGTGACTGTGGATCAGAGAGTTGTTCTGGGCTCTGCATGGGTCTGTTCCATACCAAAGCTTAAGGTCATGTATCTCAAATTTATCAGTTTTTCTCTCCCATGTATCTTTAAAAGATAACACTCTTGTGGATGTTGGGGGCTTGGGGATTTTCCCAGAGTCCTCTTAAAATTCTTGGTGGCTGCTGTAGGATCGATTTGCGGCCTACAGGCAGACCCTCACCCTTTGAACTGTGATAGGAACTCAGATTGTTATTGCTGGAGCTGTGGTGGCCCAAAAAGTGCCTGAGCTGCAGTCAAGTCAGGCTGGAAAAGTGCTTTTAGTTATATAATTCTTATAGACTATATAACTGTGCCCCTGAAGCCTCTGCTCAGGGATGAGGGCTTGATATGGGGTATGTGGGACTAATGCTGCTCATCCCTTCACTTGTGTGCCCTCCCTCCTCCTGAGCTGTTTGTCAAGCATTGCAGAGAGCTGTAGCAGTGAAGCCTAAAGGCTGGTTTAAGAAAAACAAAGCCTGGTCCTGTGATCACTGTGCTCTCTTAATTGCCAAGGTAATGAGCTGACCTCAGCGTAGCAATTTAAGGTGAAGTCTTGTGACTTCTGTGAGGTAGGCAGTTTTCTTGCTTCATGCTTTCCTTGCCAAGTGTTTTTCCCTGAGTCTCAGGAAAGCAGCTGATGGGATGCTGTTGGAGCTCCCTGGGGCTCACAGTGGGCTCCTGGAGGCTGCCTGCCCTGCTGCCTATGAGCAACTGGGCTGTCTCAGGGCTCCTACAGAGGCAGGCAGGGGAGCAGGGCTGTGAGGAAACTCCAGACCGAGGGAGAGTTCAGACAGTTGATAATGCTGCAGGAAGAAGGAAAATCTGGCAGATCCTTGTCGTCTTTGTCCTTGTTTAAACTCCTGCATGTGCTTCTCAGAGACCCAAGTGACACAACCAAAAGCTACGTGTAGCCAAGGCCTCCTTGCTTCTAAAAGCGCAGTGAGATCTTTTAAGAAGCCATCCATTATTAACCTTGAGTGTTCTTGGAAAGCGGGGTATCCACACCATTCAGGCAGGGATAAATAATTCATCTGTTTAATGAAATTTTTGCCAACAGGGAGCTGTGGCAGGCATGAAATTAAGTATCCATTATGAATTAACAAATGGGAAGTCAGGAAGTATTTGCCAGTGGCTAGAAAATGGGCTTTGAACAGCACTGATGAGAACCCAACTGATGATTCAGCAAGGCAGGGAGAAGACAGCTCTGTGACCTGGTGTCAGCAAATCTATGCCCACTTCCCTCACCATTTACATGATGTTTTCTAAATTTCCAATATTTTCTCTCTCACTAGCAGTAAAATGTAGAAAAAAGCAATGTTGAGTGGTTATTTGATGTGAGGGGAGTGTACTTAGCAGAAGAGCTGCAGGTCCCTCTGCCCCTGAGCAAGGAGAAGCTGGAGAAGTAGATGGGAAAGGGAGATCTGGAGATCCACTTATGGGAGCAGAGATTTTACTGTGAGGTAAACCCGACTCTTCAGGGGATTGGCAGAGATGACAGAAAGAGAGAGGTTGATAAAAGGCAGGTTTTTTTAAGAAATCAATCAATCAATGAATCAATCCATCCTTCCTTCCCCAGAGTGGCTGGTACATGCTGGGGTGTTTGGAAGAAGGCTTGTAGAGAGCACCATTATGAAAATCCTTCTCTCTCCACAACCTGCTCAGACTGCCAGTGGCCATGCAGATGGCCCAGCACTCTCCTGCAGCTCTTGAAGAGTCAGGAAGCAGTTTGGTTTCCCTCTCCTTCATCAACACCTGCAGCAGGTTTGGGATCGAGTTGTTTAATTTTTCTCCTTTGCAGTCAGTGGCTGATGGAAACCCGGCTCCCACCAGGAGCTTTTGCTGTGTGGAGGGAAGGGGGCTGGGAGATATCCTCTCAAAAATGTTAATTCCTGCTTGGTGGTGCAGAGATTTCCCAGATCTACAAAGCCCTGTCAGATTCAGGAGTTCACTGGCAAACCTGGTAGGCAGTGAGGTGTCCCTGCAGCACCACGTGAAACAGATTCCCAGGCTGGGAAGCACCTGGAGAAGGAGGAAGGAAACCCACCCCTGGTGGCCCCTCCTGCTCTCCTGGTGACAGCATGGGGCCAGGCAGCAGTGAGCTGGTGAGCACTGTGTGTGATGATAACCACGGGGCAGGGAGCATCCTCCTCCTCCCTGAGGGGGGCAGGTGTTGGGAGGCAGGTGTGGGCAGGGTGCTTGCTCCCCAGAGGTGGGAAAGATTTTCTTCCTCTCAGCTAAAAGGCTTTTTGTGGCCAAACATCCTGCAGGGCCTGGCAGGAGCTGTTTCTTGGAAGAAATAGCAGGAAAGTTGTGCAAGCCTCATTGCTTTCAGGTGACCAGCTTTTTCTGTCTCCTCACCTTTCTCCCTCCAGCAACAAAGGTGACACCATGGCCAGAGGGAAGGAGCCCCAGAAAAGCCGCTTCTCTCCTTTTCATTCTCCTCTTTTTTCCTGCGAGAGCCTGTCCCCCATTATGCAGTGAGGGCAAAGGCTGCACCTGGTCCTGCTGCCCCTGGTGAAGGAGAGTGCTGAGCCTGGAGTGCATCCCACCTTTCCCAGGGCCCAGCTCCGGGTGGGATGTGGAATGCACACAGCAGGGAGGATGTGGCAGTTCCATGGTTCATTCTGCTCCGTCAGCCTGATGTGCTGTGACAGTTCTGCTGAATTGCTGACCCCAGGGCTGCACGGGGCTATTTATGGGCACACAAAGCCAGGGGGCACCGGGCAGAACACCAGCCTGGCGTGGCCACAGCCAAGAGCCCATCCTCTTTGGGGATCCTTGGGTGACTTGGGTGGAAAAGATGCTGTTTGGTGAAGTTCATGGGGAAACCTCCGCAGGGATCCTGGTGTACCCCTCACAGCCTGGTGGTTGCATCCTGTTTGGTGGCAGACATCCTCACAGAGGACAGCGGGCTGTCCTCTGCTATCAATGTGTCTCCTTTGACCCCACAGCCCAGATGCTGATAGCAAAGCCTGTTTTTAGGCAGCAGTTGAGATCAAGATTTCTGTTTGCAGGGGCCATACCAAACCATTAAACTAGAGCCCTGAGCAGAGAGCAGCATCTTGATCTGCTCTCCTGTCAGCCAGGGTTATTTTTATCTCATCTCCAGCGCAGTGGGCTGGGAGCTCACGGAGGAGGACTGGAGACCTTTAATAATTCATAGCTCCTGCATTTTGCTCCCAGCAATCAGAAAAGCTGGAAGGGCGCTTGCACAAACCTGCTCCATCCACACCACAGGACCCTGCCTGGGTGTTGTGGCCTCTCTCATGCCTGTCCCTCTCTGAGGGTTTGTGCAGGGTCCAATCTGGACAGGGGACCCCAGGGGGTCCCTTGGGATGGGGTAGAGTGAGGCCACAGCAGCCTGTGCATGTCCACCCCAGCTGGCTCAGGCCTGACCCACAGTTGTACAATCACGTGCTGTGACCTCAGTCCTGCCAGTTCCTGAAACAGTCTGGGCACACTGAGGTTGGGGAATTCCCCAGAGGCAGTGGGATTGCTGCTCTATCAGGTCTTTTTCTCTAAGTATTAGAATGGTTGTGCTTTGCCTTTGGTTATGGAGCAAAGCCAATCTTTGGAATGGTCCTGTGCCTGGTGGAAGAACTTTGTCCCCAAAGCCTGACTCAGAAACATCTGTGTTTTGCAGCATCTGAGATCCTTCAGGATCAGCCCCATGCAGATGGAGGAGCTGAGTTTCAGCAGGTGCTTTGGCAAAGCTCAGGGAGAGCAGATCCTGTTACAGAACCTGGGTTTGTTTATGTACTGGTAGCTGTTGCATTCTGACTCGCCACCCAATTGCTTCCAGAGTCCACTTGGTGCTCCCATCACCTCTGAGCCTGGCAGCCCTGCAGTGCAGGAGCCAAGAAAGGCAGATCCAGGAGGGCTCTTGCTCCCTCTGTGCACTGGCAGGCCATAGTGGTGCTGCAGCTGGTGTTTCACACCTTTCCTCCCGGATCCCAGTGGGAGCAGCTGGTTTACCAGTGGCCAAATTCTGTCCTTGTGGTGCTGGCCCCAGCTTCCCTGTGAGCTCCTCCGGACAGGCCTGTCATGCACAGGCTTGTTGTCATCTTACCCTTTAATTGTTATCAACACCAAAATATCCCCAGGAATTGTTCTCTTTGGGAGCAAAATTTACAGGTCTGAGTCCTTCAGTTCAGCTGAGTGACAGATTCCCTCATGCATGTGGATCATGCATCAAACATTATTAGATCTCGAGTGTCTGTGTCTGGATCCCTGTGTTTTCTGTGTTTTCGCCCGCTGTGAGCTGTGGCTTTTCTTAATTTGGTTGAATAAACCCACTGTGTTGCTGAACTGTGATAAGACATCATTGACTGAGCTGTATCCTTCAAAATGGCACATTCCTGATTGTGGGATTTGCTGTGTAGGGCAGACTGCTGCTGCGGTTGGCCAGCATCTGTCAGGTGGTCAGGAAGGCCATGGTGTGGCCACAAGGCCAGGGCAATGACTGTCCCCTGTGCTGGGCATTGCTGGGGCTACACCTTGAATTGTCTGTTCAATTTTGGCCCCTCACAACAAGAAAGACATTGAAGGGCTGGAGTGTGTCCAGGGAAGGGAACAGAGCTAGGGAAGGGTCTGGAGCACAAATCTGATGAGGAACAGATGAGGCAGCTGCAAAGGGGGTTAGCCTGGACAAAAGGAGGCTCAGAAAGGGCCTTCTTTTTCTCCACATCTCCCTGACCGGATAGGGCTGGGCTCTGCTTCTAGGGACTAAAGGACAGGACAAGAGGAATTTGCCTTAAGTTGTGCCAGGGTGGGTTTAGTTTGGGTATTGGGAAAAATTTCCTCACAAAAGAAGTCAGGCATTAGACTAGGCTGCCCAGGGCAGTGGTGGATTCACTGTGCTGGGAAGTGTTCAGAAGACCTGTGAATGTGGCAGTTGGGAACATGGTTTGGTGGTGGTCTTGGCTGTGCTGAGGAATGGTTGGGCTCTATGATCTTCCCCCAACTTTAAGGATTCCATAATTCTATGATTCTGATGCCTACCTTCTTTAAGGATCCCTAGCTTTAACTGCTTTTTACTTGCAGGTTGTTAAAAGAGGGGCAAAAAGAGTGGGGGAAATAAACCCCAGACCAAAACAGTTGAGGGTGTTTGGGGGATGGCGAAACATCCTGTGCTGTCCAGCTTCGCAGCATTCCAGCTGTAGTGGCAATGTGTTCCTGCAGTGCTGATGTCACTTCCCTTTCTTTGGTGCAGTTGCTCTGAAGAATCCTGGTGCCAAAGAAGCCCTGAGGGATGGAGCCTGTGGCACTGGGCCAGCTCTGGATTCAGCAGCAGTTCCAGAGGGTGACCTGCTCCTACAGGTTAGTGCTCCTTGCAAATGCCTTCACAGGATCTTCCTCTTGTGCCTCTTCCAGCCTCTTCCAAAAGCTGTTCTTTTGCTGATGGCAGATGATTTGTGATTTCATATGGTGTAGCTCACTGTGCTTCTTACTGGGCAGAAGTTTAAGACCTCCAACTGTCCCTGGGGGCAGAAACTGTGTTGATTCTTCCCTGCTTTTCCCATTATTCCTGGAAAAAATTGCCATCTGAAAATAGTCCATACATAGGGAACATCTTGCTGGATTTCTGAGCATGGAGATTGATCTCTGCTTCTCTGCAGAGATCTAAGTGTGCCAGAGGTAGAACATGGGAACCAAACTGAGCAAAGTGTTTGAGTGCAGTTTTCAGCATGAGCACACCGATTCTGACTCAAGGATATTGTCAAAATGCTGGTGAAAACAGAGAAGAAAACATTGTGGGAGTCTCTCCTGATTTTGAGGAGGTGATGTGTGACATTGAGCACACAGACAGGTGCTGGTGGGCCATGTGCTCATCGCTTAAACACAGGGTTGGTGGGTGCATCCCAGAAGCTGTTTTTCCTAAGTGGTCTCCTTTGGTGATGCTGGAGACAAGACTGGTGATACTGCAGCTGCCATGGTTTGTTCAGAGGTGCCAGGAGGTCACCTTCTGTCACCAAACTGTGCACAGAGACTGGGAAGAGGTCAGACTCTGGCAGCGCGAGGTCCTGCAGGGACACAGGTTTGCCATCCCCTGGCACCTGGGCACAGGCACTGGCACTGTCCCCTGCTTGGCACTCGGGCACAGGCTGTGGCACTGTCCCTGCCTGCCTGGCTGTCCTCCAGAACGGGTTGAACGTGCTGGGCAGCCCCAGCTCCCATCCAAATGCTCACTCAGCATGAAGTGTAATTACTGTCCTGCCTGAGAGCTGAGGATCTCTGTCTGGTGGGAGAAGTGCTAAAGCCAGCCTGGTTAATAACCAGAAACCTGAGGGTTTTCCCTCAGGATATAACAAAATGGCTCAGCAGGACTTGCTGGGGGTTGACATCCTGATCATCAGCTCCTCCCACAGCTGGGTACCATCCTTTTAGAGGTACCAAACTGCATCTGAAAAGCTGGTTCAGCACTCTCAGGGTCTGTCAGTGTGACCTGTGATGTGGCAGGAGCTCAGAATCTGTCTCTGTGCCCCCTAGAAACATTCCTTCATACTTACTAACATACTTCATCTGGTCTGTCACCTCTGATGGCCAAACTTCCTTTGTCTCTTGGTCTGCTCTGATTCTTCCCCTCTCCTCTGAAGCTGCTCAGAGGGTTAAAGTGCATTCAGCAGTACTAATTAACCTCTGCAGGAGATTCCCCCACACTGAGATCAACCCCAGTAAATAGAGTGTTTGTGCCTGGAATAAAGGAAAGGAGAGGGGGGAGAAACTCTGACCTGGACAATGAAACAGGAGTTGGCAGCAACAATGGCTGGACTTGGCTGAAACTACATGCCTGTCCCTAATTAATGCTGATGTCTGTACATTATGAAGTGGGGGAAGCAGGCCAGGGCTGGCTACTGTGGCCTCCCTGCCAGGTTAGTGGTACAGGACGGTTTTGGCTCTGAAAGGCCACTGGGCCCACACTGCAGGAGCCCTGCCTTCCACAGAGGTCCTGCTTCGTGCTGCCAGAGTGTCCCTGTGGGTGTCTGTTGCTCTTATGGAGGGGTGCCTATGTGGCTGTGTCAGAGCCGTGAAAGCTCTTCAGCTTCTGGGAAGATAAACCAATGATTTTAATGGGGTTTCACTGCCTTTGCTCTTGGGCGGCCCCACAGGCTTGAAGGTGTCTGCTGGGTGACTCTAGGGATTTTCAGAGTTGGAGACACTGAGCCACAGAGTGGTGTCTGCCAGCTGTGCCTAGGGAGTACTGCTGTGAGGCTGCTCTCAGCCTGGGCAGGGAAGTGACAAGGTCTCCAACGCCCTGGGCTCTGTGCCACAGAGGCTAGGAAGGGTTGGTGCTGTGCCTGAAGCACTTGGGGGTGCTTCCCTGGATCGTGCCATTGTCAGCTGACTTGTGTCAGCAGTGTTCTGCCTGTGGGTTCCTGCCTGCTGCCAGAGAGCAGGGATGGAAAGCCAAGGCTCCTGGAAAGGAGCTGCACTCCCAAGCTGTAGAAAAGCTCTTCTGCCCCTTCTAGTCTTTTCCAGATGTAAAGGACACTGTCAGCCAGCACCCTGGCCCCTGCTCATCTGTACTCTCCTGCCAGCTGTGGGGTTTTTAGCTCAAGGAAAACACACAAATTACTTCCCAAATTTATTAAACTGGTAGATATGAGCCCCTCTTGAGTAGGACAGAGGCTCTGATAAGCTCAGCCCATTCCTGCTAGGAAGGGATATTCCTGCCTTGAATATTGACTTTGCAATCCTGGAGCTTGAGGAGTGGATGGAAGGGCCAGTGAACTGTGAAATGTCTAAGTGTGTAACATTAAAAATGCAATGGAAACTTCAGATTGATGGCTGCATTTGTTCTTCTCTCTGGGGAGGGCTTGGGGCTTCGAACTCACACAGGCACAGCAGCTTTGGGTATTTATTTTGTGAAAACAGAGCACAGCATTCAGCCCTAAGGGATGTGGGGTGTGCATGAACCAGATAGTGCTCCAGAGGAAGTGATCTTGGAGGTGATGATCTTAGAGGGGTTCTCCAGCCTAAATGATTCTGCAATGTATTGGCTGAAAGGAAAAGCTGCTCTGGGGTCACCCAGGGATTCTGTGGTTTTCCCCCAAGTTCAGGCACCAGACTCAGCCTGAATTCCCTGCTGCTTTGAAAGAAATTGGCTTTTCAGAAATTAGATTGGTTTTGCCGCAATTTCAAATCAAACCCTTACACTTTATCTTAGGGGTTTTCCATTTCCACTGGTTAAGGCCCTTTCAGTACCAAACCCTTACACTTTATCCTATGGGTTTTCCATTTCCACTGGTTAAGGCCCTTTCAGTACCAGCCACCTTGAGGAGGGAGCAGGCAGCAGAGACGACGCCTTCCTTGTCCTTGCTCCTTTCCTGTGGACAGTCCAGGCACACCATGGTCCTTGTCCAGGCCACTCCTGTGGAACCTGGGATGGCCACACATGACTCCCCTCAAGGCTGTTGGAAAGGCTCATTTCCACCAGAATGGACCAGTTCCTGATGATATCCACTTTCATCCTGCAAGCAATTCAGAGGTTTTTATCTGCTCCATGCATGGAATGAAGATACATGTCCAAAGCTGAGGCTGAGTGAATGCTCCCAGGATGGAAGCACAGTTTTCCATCAGTCTGGATTAGGATAATCTCAAGCAGCTGCATGGAAGAGCTGCATGACCTCAGAGAGGCCATCCATCTGTGGTGGCTCAGCCGCCTGCTGGCCAAGCTTTGGGTGCCCAGTGTCCTGCTGGAAAAGTGATCATGGCCTGTACCTGCTGATCTCCTCTCTCCTGCAGGCTCTCAATGGCTTTGTGCTGGTGGTGACATCAGAAGGGCTGATATTTTACTCCTCGCATACAATCCAGGACTATCTGGGATTTCATCAGGTTGGTGGATCTCTGACTTGCTGTGGGAAGTCAATTTTTCCTTGGTGGTGGAGAATAGCCTCAAGTTCTCTGCAGGGATCACAGGGTCTCAGGCGGCTGTCTGGGTCTTTTCTTTGGTCTTGGGAATTTAGACTCCATATTGCCAGACATGGTCACTGGTAGGTGACCCAGGGACTTCATCAGCCTACGGATACTTTCCAGCAGCCATGTTGATGTGCCTTCATGGGGTTCATGGCCATGATGAGGTGTCTGGGTTTCCTTGCCCCGTTTGCCTGGGGCACCCACTCAAATCCTGGTAAATCAATCCCACAAGGCTCCAGCACTTTGGGCAGCCAGGTAACAGGGAGGGCACTAGATCAGATTTACATGGAAGTGGGACTTACCTGCAGTCCTTCAGCTACTGTGGTTTGGTGTCACCCACACACAGCTGGCTATCCGCAACACCTGGGGTAGATGAGACCTGTCCACCTGGGCACAGGGAGCAAGTCCCAGAGTGTTGTTCTCTTGGGAACAGTCTAGGGATGGGGTGGCCTTGCTGCTGTTTTGTTCCCAAATCCAGGTTTTCATCTCATTTCTTAAGTCAGCACTAGGATTTTGAGTTATGGGGATATCAGAGGGAAGCTGTATTGGTTCTTTAGACTTCTGAGGGGGAGGAAGTCAGGCCCAACATAGGCGAGGGGTCCTTAAAGCCAGATGTGCTGTCTGTTCTCACAAATATCAGTTCTGGGGGAAAGTTTCCAACCTCATTTAGCCAGGGACCCCTTTGAGCACCAGGGAGACTGCCTAAGATAAAACCAACTGGGGCCATGACAAGCTGTTCCCGGGTGGGACATGAAACCTGGCACTGGGGACGGGCTGCAGAGCTCACAGGTGGCATGTCCCCTCTAGACAGATGTCATGCACCAGAGTGTCTTCGAGCTGATCCACACCGAGGACCAGCCAGAGTTCAGGCGCAACCTCCACTGGGCCCTGGACCCACCGCACGCTCCCGAAGGTGCGCCTTCTCCAGCAGGTAAAGGCAGGCTGCCATCCTGGGTGGCACAAGGTGTGTGGCTCCCCAGGGATGCTGGGAGCCCAGCTCACTGTTGCCACTGACACCCCTGTGGCTCAGGCCATGGCTTCATCCAGATGTTGTGGCTTTCCCTCAGTTTCTGTGGCTGTGCTCTGCAAACTGCTGCAATGCCTAGTGCTGGGGACCTCCAGCCCTCACTTGTGTGAATCCTTGCTTGATCCTCTCTCAGCCCCTCTCTTCCACAGCAGGGAAGAGTCTTGACTCTTCTGCTGTCATCTACAAGCCGGATCAGCTGCCCCCAGAAAACTCCTCCTTCCTGGAGAGGAGCTTTGTGTGCCGCTTTCGCTGCCTCCTGGATAATTCCTCTGGCTTCCTGGTGAGTGCAGAACCTCCACAGCAGGAGAGGGGCAGGCTCACCACAGGGGTTCAAGCCACCACTGAAACCGCACCCTGGAAATACCCAGAGCTCCTTTTTGCCATGTGCAGCATCTGCTTGTCTCATCAAGAGACTTGCCCTGTTTTTCATGGGTTTGGCCTGTACCTTCAGCCAACTCCCTGTGAGTTTTGTTCCTCTCCTCTCAGAAGTGCTGAATCTCAAACAATAGTGATTTTCTCCCCCTTGTTTTGCTTGGGTTTTCTGTTAAAAGCATGTCTTAAGTTTAAGTAGGTGGTAGTCATCCCTCCTCCTCTCTGCACTGGAGAGCACAGGGTGCCCAGAGTAGCCTTGGCTGCCCCATCCCTGGACGTGTCCAAGGCCAGGTTGGATGGAACTTGGAGAAACCTGGGATAGTGGAAGGTGTCCTGGCCCATGGCAGGGGCATTGGAACGAGATGATCCTTAAGGACAATACAGACCTAAACCATGCTGTGATTCAACAATTCTGTTTACACCAACTCTGCAGACAGATGTCTTGCTTTCTGTGCAGCTCTCTTCATTCTTACTTTTCTGCATGACACTGAGCTTTTCTTCTTTTCCCAGGCTTTGAACCTTCAAGGCAGGCTGAAATTCCTTCATGGGCAGAACAAAAGATCTGCAGATGGCTCTGCCCTGCCCCCCCAGCTTGCTCTGTTTGCCATCTCCACACCCCTGCAGCCCTCGTCCATCCTGCAGATCCGAACCAAGAACATGATCTTCAGGACCAAGCACAAGCTAGACTTCACCCCCTTGGCGTGTGATGCCAAGTAAGCAGCAGAGCTTCCAGTGCTCCATTCCTGACATCCCACCCCAGCTCTGCCTCTAAGCTGGGCGTGCTCCCTGTCTGTCCCAGGGGGAAGATCGTCCTGGGCTACACCGAGGCGGAGCTGCGGATGTGTGGCACTGGGTACCAGTTTGTCCATGCTGCTGACATGCTGTACTGTGCTGAGAACCACGTCAGGAGTAAGAGTCCCTCCCTGGGGGAGATGATGTGCTGATGAGTGGGTTGGGACTGGGGCAGCTCTGTTGGCTGCTCTTTCAAGCCCAGTGGCTCCTTCCCCACAGGATGCTTTACTGTGCTGCTCCTGTCAGAGCAGGGAGCTTGGGGGTGGAGTGTAGTGAGGGGTGTTCAGCTGCATGGTGTCTCCTGTGCCTGCCAGCCATGCTGCTGCTGTTTCCAGCTGGCAAGGGCACTGTGCCATGGTGATGACCCTCATGCTTCCTCCTGGCAGTGATGAGGACGGGGGAGAGTGGCCTGACGGTGTTCCGGCTGCTGACAAAGGACAACCACTGGAAGTGGGTGCAGGCCAACGCGCGGCTCGTCTACAAGAACAGCAAACCTGAGTACATCGTGGTCACACAGAGACCCCTTGTGTACGTGTGGGGCTGGCATGGGCACAGCCTGGCTTTTTCTATGCCTCTGAGATGTCCTGAGCAGGGCCGGATGTTGGATTTGTTGTTGCTGCTTGTGCCTCTTAAAGGAGCAGCTGTGGGAGTCTGTGCTTGGTGCTGGTCAGCCACATCCCTGTCTGCAAGGCCATCCCTCAGTAGGAGTGATGCTCTGTTATACTGCAGATGTTTTGTTTTTGTGTGTGTGTATTTGTGTGAATGCATGCTGGCTGTAGCAAAGGGGTTTTGGCTTACAGGGATCACAACTGCCCATTACAGAAGCTCTTGTGGGGTGGGTTTGTGCACGTCAGCCACAGTGTCCTCTTCTTGCCCTGCAGAGATGAAGAAGGAGGAGATTACCTTCGGAAGCGGTCCATGCATCTTCCCTTTACCTTTGCTACAGGAGAGGCACTTCTATACCAAATTGCTCACCCTGTCCCAGGCTTCCCTGACCTTTTCCAGAGCAAAGGGAAGCCCAGCAAGTCCAAGAAGCCCTCCTGCAGCCTTGTAGGGTGCTCCCAGAAGAATGGTGTTGACCCCAGGTCTCTGCTGGGCGCTGTGATGCGACAGGACAAGGCAGTGTATGCCTCCCACCCAGCTCCCACTCTGAACCCTTCCTTCAGCAGCACTTTCCAGCTCGGGGATGAGTCCTTGCCAGGTGCAGGAGGGGATGCTTGGAGTATGGGCACAGCTCCAGTTTCTTCAAGGGGCAACAGCCTCCAAGAGAAGCTGCTGGATTTGCAGCAGGAGGACCCTCACTTGGCCACCGTGGACTCGCTCTCCGCTAAGAATGATGAGAGCTGTTCCAACGAGCTCTTCAGTGCTTTGAAGGGCCTGGGCTTGAATGCTGAGGACCTGGAGCTCCTGCTGCTGGATGAGAAAATGGTGATGGTTAATAAGGACCCAGACCAGTACCCATCCCTGAACACCAGCCTGGCCAGAGAGCAGATCCTCTCCTCTGTCCCCAGCCCTACAGTGGATGAGCATGAGGGAGGGCAGCATGTTTGTCCCCTGCCAGGCATGCCCCCCAGCCCACAGGGAGGCACTGCTCTGTGCCACATGGAGAAAAAAGACTCAAGGTGCCACCTGGCACAGCATGCAGGGCAGCCCAGCACTGCCCTGCGCCAGTCTCCCATCCCACTGTGGGAGCAGCCCCTTGGTGCTGTGCCAGGGCTGCTCCCGGAGCTGGCTGAGCAGGAAGAGCTGTCCAGTGGCTCCCAGTGGAGACCAGCTGGGGAGGAGACTGTACTCCACTTCCTCCAGCCAGCACAGGGCACCTCATGGGACAGGGCCCCCAGCTCAGCCCCAGGAGCCCCCTGCCTGCAGGAGCCACCTGGGGCCCAGCAGCTACACGGAGACTTCCCAGCCATGCAGACCCTCCAAGAGGATGCCTGCCAGTCCTTCTCCCTGCCTAGCCAGTGCTGGGACCATGTGGCACCACCTAGGCAGCCAAAACACCATCACTTGCTGATGAATAGGGTGTGTGGCCACAGCCCCAACTCCTCTTCACACCCCAGCCCATGGCAGGACTATGTTTGTCCACTCCTGGAGTCTCCAGCTCAGCCTGGCATTTATGGCCTCAGCCAAGAGGTGATCTCCCAGCCCCAGGGCTGTTTGGGTGTGTCCCCACAGCACTTTAACCTGAACCGATTATGCAGCATGGAAGCTGCTGGCACTGGAGACTCCTGGGAAGAGATGGCTCCATACCCCAAGTTTTTTCCCCCTTCCTATCAGCTTATTCCCGAAAAGCATCTGAGCCCTGTTCCCTTTGTGCCCCAGCATCCTTTCCACAGCTCAGCTGCATCGCACTTTGGGAGCATCAGCAGCCCTCTGGAGACTCTGAATTCCTATGGGACACATGCCTCTGCACTGAGCCAGGAGGGCAGGCACAGGGTAAGGGCCTTGCTCCACACTGGGGCTCAGTGTTTTCTGTGCTGGGAATCTGCCCAGCCAGTGCTAAGTACCCCCTGCAAAGTACCTCACCACTGTTCTCTCTCTCTCCTAGCCCCACAGCGGCTGTGGTTTGCCCAGCTCTCCCATGGGACTGCCCCAAGACCACCCCGCGCTGGGGGGAAGCCTAGCACTGCCCTGCCAGCCTCGGGCAGAAGTGCTGCCAGATCCCCCTCATGCCTCCCAGGAGGACTTCTGTCTCTAGGAGAGACAGGGATGGACAAAGCAGGAGTGTTCCCTGGGGAAGGAGCTACCTTCAAGCTGCAGATAAGAAACCTTCCCCACTGCTGTGCACATCCTGCTGGTGCTATTAATGTTGATTGCTTTGGCTCACCTGGGGATTTTTGCCCTTTTCTCAACTTGCCACCATCCTTCTCCCTGTGCTGTTCCCATGTTAGTGTCCCTGGCCTGGAGAGGGGACAGCAGCACGGCTGGAGGACAGATTTCCCAGGGTGCTGGAGCGAGCTGAGCTATGGTTGCAGGTCAGCCCATGGGTGCAAACAGAGCTTCACCATAGCTTTGTATTTACATGCATGATCCAGCATGGATGCCAGACTCATCAAAGCCTGTCCTAAAGGAAGAGACAGAAAATACTTTCACTTCTGGTATTAAATCTCCTGCCATACCAGCAGGCACCTGTGGCTGTGGCCATGTTGTACAGATATTGCCTGCTTTATGAGGAAAATGAACCCTGTATGGTGTTCTTGTGTTGCTCTAGTCCTTCCCCACCCCAGCTTTTCCTGTGTTCCAAGTGTTCCCAGTGTTTGGGATCCAGGTTAGAGCTCCTGTAGCAAACACCCTTGCTGTACTGTACAAGACATGCTCAGGTTGGCTGCTAAACTGGTTTTCTCTGGGTGCTGGCATCTCAGGTATCCTCAGACTTCAAGTCTCAAAGTTTTTAGTTAAAAACTGATAATTTCAGTAAGATAAGGAAAGTATGTATAATGCTACTTAATTGTAAGTGCCGAGAGAGTGATGTTTTCCTGCAGGAAGAAAACCCACAGCCCATATATGTGTAAATGAGTTGACAGATTTATTTTTATGCCACTCCATTGGAAGGAAAAAAACAACCTCTTACCATCCCAAAGCAGCTTCCTGTGGAATGGGATGAAGAGTTCGCTTAAAAGATCAGAAACACAGTGACACTTTAAGAAACCTGACAAAGTTCATCCTTCCTCCTGCTTGCCCAGCTTTGGTTTTATGTGAATTCCTATTGGTTTTGTTTCAATAAATGGTTTTGGAGCTTCTCCCTGATGTTTCCCTTGCTGGTTGTGTCTCTTCCCAATCTGGAGCATGTCAGGGTGTGCTGGATGCAGCGTTGGAGTACAGGCCTTGCTGCTGGTGACCTGGGGCACAATGGGTTGGGTTGGAAGGGATCCTGAGGAGCACTTGGAGCCTTTGGGATGCATATAGTCCATCTGCCAGCTCCTGACATGGATGTCTGAAAGGAATTGGGAAATCTGACAGAGAAGGGTGAGTATATTAAAAAACATGTACAATATTTATGTATTATAATAACGTATATATATATATATATATATATATCAAGTTGTATGTAGATTTATTGAAGTATAAAGTATGTGTATTTATGAAGTGTCTGTATATAGTTTCTAGTATATAGCAGAAAACATATTTTAAGACAAATGAGATGATTCTTTTCCCCTACACTGTTGTTGTTTTTCAGCCTGGTAATTAGAAAAAACACAAGTTTGTTTTCTCTGAATGCTGAATTTTCCAACATTCCCACTGGTACCTGGCACCTGTTTTTCATTAGCAAAACAAGGCAGTTTTGTAATGTTTCTGAATTTCTGGTGGAGATGTGCTGGAAACATTTAATCTTTTATGGTTTCTGTGCCCTACTCTTTTTGCTCTCTCTTCCTTCAGAGGAGTTGGCTTTGGGCAGCACCACCTGTGCTGACGGGGACAGAGGGACGGCACCAGAATATCCCTGGGGCTGCAGCTCAGTGACTTCCAACTGAGTCCCAGGTGCTAAGCACAACCTGACTGCTGCCAGACTTCCTCCTTGAGCCAGGATGTGTGGACAACCATTCCATGACCAGCTGCCCTGATGGGTTTTTCCTCTTCCTTGCCACATGTCTCCACAGCACCATGAGCTTCCCTGCAGCCCAGATGGCCTTGGGAAGACTGCAGCCCTGCTGGCTGTGTCTACAGGGTTCTGTCTTTTAGTGAGCACAGCACTCTGTCCGTGAGGCTTGTGGAGCACAGGCCATCATTTCTGTGGAGGCAGGTGCTGTCTGCTCCCAAAGCAGGCTGGCACATCCATAATTCATGCCTATCCTCACACCAGTTCCTGCCTATCTTCCCCTGGGCCTCATGGCATCGATTCTTGGCACACTGGGCTGGCCCAGGGAGCCTGGCTGGAGAGAAAACTTCCTGGTGCAGTAGGGGAGATGCCTCTGTTCATCACCCCAGCATCTGCAGCCTGCCCTGAGCTGTGGTGGTAAGGAAGGGGAGTTGGGCAGCTGTGCTACTGTGCTTTTGTTTACACATCTGGAGGGAGCACGGTCCCATAGGGCACATTGATCCCCGAGAGCTGGAGGAAACCAAGGAAGGTATGAGGAGAGAGTATGGGGAGATACAGAATCATAGAATATCCTGAGTTGGAAGGATAACTGAAGTCCTGGCCCTGCACAGGAGAGCTCCAAGAATCCCACGGTGTCCTTGGGTTTGGGGATGTTTGTGTATCTGTAGGCTCAGCTCCATGCAGAAAGGGCAGGAAGAATTGTGGTGCTCCTTGCAGCAGGGTAAGATGCACAGATGGAGGGCAGGAGGAGGAGAGCAGGGGGCATTTATTGTTTGCCTCTTTTCCCTTTCCCTTCCTGCCCACTGTGTTCCCAAAAGGCAGCTAGGACAAGGACCTGTGAGATACAGCCTGCAGCAAAAAGGGGTTCCTGTCCTTGCCAGCTGGGAGAGAAGACACCTGATACTGTCTGCATCTGTGAGGCTGAAAGCACCAGTCCTCAGCTGGCATCACAGAGGCCAGGATGTCTGCCTGTACCCAGCAGCAGAGAGCAAGGTAAATATCCCTCCAGAAGCTCAGCCTGGTGTTTGCCCACACCATCAGTGCCCCATCCATTATAGATGGGGGCAGGAGCCATGGGCAATAGAGCAGAACATGCTGTGATGGCTCCTGCATTAAACAGAGATGAAGGAGCATGTGAGGAGGTGGTGTTTGTTCACACCCAGCCTGCGTCCTGTTTGCTGGCTGCTGCTCAGTGCCAGAGCCGTGCTGAGCTCCTGCTGTGGGCCAGAGGAGAGCCATGGGCTGGTGCTGCAGCCTGACTGTGGGTACCTGGGACAGGAGGTGTAGAGTTAACCAGTGTGTTCCTGGAGAACAGCTGAGACACACTGCACCTCAGTTTAAATAATTTTAAAAACCGATTTGGACAAATCATAGTCTCTTAATAGGGGGGCACTTCAAAACATCACTATTGAAACTCCCACAGCAGAGTTGAGTGGCCAGCTATCTAAACAACCTTCTGTGTCCATGGTTTTCAAGTACAATGGCCTTTATATAGCAGTCATCTGCCTGAAAAAATATATTTGTGTATCTTTTTGATAGGTCCAAAGACATTCCAAGCCTGGCTGGAAAGATCTAAAGAATGATGGAGCACATCAGCCATTGTCCTGGGGTGAAGGACCAGCACATGGCTAGCAGGTACTCTGGAATAATGGCACTGTTGTTGGTGGTGCTATAGTCATCCTCAGATACTGTCATCATTGTCCATATTTTCTGGACCTAGGAGAGTTTGATATGAATGGGCCAAACAAAACTTTCTGTATTGTTTCATAAATGTGTGTGCCTCAAAAAATAATGTCAAATCTAATGTGAAATCTCAGTATCGCAGAATGGTTTAGGTTGGAACCTTAAGGCTCATCCTGCTCCTCCCACCCTGCCCTGGGCAGGGACACCTTCCACCATCCCAGGCTGCTCCAAGCCCCATCCAGCCTGGCCTTGGACACTGCCAGGGATCCAGGGGCAGCCACAGCTGCTCTGGGCACCCTGTGCCAGGGCCTGCCCACCCTCCCAGGGAACAATTCCTTCCCAATATCCCATCTGTCCCTGCCCTCTGGCAGTGGGACGCCATTCCCCCTTGTCCTATAACTCCAGGCTCTTGTCCAAAGTCCTTTTCCAGCTCTCTTGGAGTTTTTTTAGGCACTGGAAGGCTCTAAAAGGAATGTTTTTAGTTCCCATTTAATTATTTTACACTGAAACTTACTTCAGTTTCCTTGATGGGTTTAGAAAGGTTGATATTTTATATTCCTTACCTTCTGCTGACATATCCCTGCTGCTTCTGCTGACATGGGGGCTGGTGTTCTGTAGCTGAGGACTCCTGCCCTTGCTAACAGATGTACCATTGTTATTACATTGTTGATGTCTCCCAGATGTCTTTCCACTGAGTAAAGGAGTGTTCCAGGGCTGTTTGGTGTCATGGTGTCCCATCTCTGCCTTAAATTTCGCCATTCTTCCCAGTTCTTAATTCCCTTTTTCCTGACCAGCTGTGGCTGCTAAACCTTCAAGTGGTTGCTAAACTCTCAAATGCATCTAGGAAGATTTCCAAGCTGAACAGGTGGACAAAGTGTCATATCTACCTTGCACAGTGCTCTGTACTGGTGCTGGGTTCCAGCCCCAGCTGTTGCAGCCATCTCTGGTGAGTTTGGGTCTCCAGAGGAGGAAATGTCTTTTTCAAGATTGCCCAAGAACAGTTTGCACCTCTGAGCTTGCTGCCTCCTCACAGGATGTTTCATGCCAGAAACCCCCTTGGCTTGAGTTTGAAATATCTTCAGTATTAAGAATCCCAGCCCAGGCTGATGGTGGCCTGGCCACACAAGGGGAAGGGAGCTCTCGAGGGAGAAGAAAACCCATGTGCACCTTGGCCCTCTGCACTGCCAATAGCTGGGATTGCTCTGCAGAGAGCAGAGCCTGGCAGGGAAGGATCAGACAAACAAATAATGGAGTTCTGCACACAAAGTGGAGGAGCTCAAAGGTGGACTGGGCTGGGCAGCCTGGCATGGAGAGGGGCCCTTGGGGACTGCCTGCAGAGCAGCCCCTGTGAGCAGAGGAAGCTCCAGCTTCCCCTTTCCCATCAGCAGGACTGAAGTTCCTGCAGCTAAGGAGGCTTTGAGGAAACACGGAAGGGAGGCCAGGCAAGGCTGTGGCAAGCTAGGAGAGGAACAGGCCGAGCATTATCCATGCTGGCTGTGCTCCCATGGAGGTAATCTCATAGTTATTTTAGTCTCCAGCTGGGATGCAGCTCTGATCCCAGCTTTTTGCAATATCCTGCCAAGCCCACGCTCCAAATCTGCCCTTGCTGGCTCTGAGCAAGGCAGGACCGCATGGTGAGAACCTGCCAGCATCAATCGAGGGGAAAGATCTTTACACTGCTCCCTTTTTGTGCCTTTTGGGGCTCCTGGCAAGGGCTCTGGACCTTTGGGCTTGGTTGTTTGGTTTGGGGTATTTTCCCCCCTCTGTAATACACAAATTTAAAGACAAAACTGGAGCATTTGGGTCCATGCCTTGCTCTTCTGAGGAGTTCCTTGCTCCCTAAAACCATCTCATACAAACATGGGAGCTCTCTCTCCTGGGAGATACTTGGTTTGGGAGCTCAAATCTGAGTTCCTCCCTGTTCATCAGCAGGGCTGGCTCCTCCAGCAGTATTTCTGTACCATCCTTGGGTCTGGAGTAAGTTACAAGGGTCATATCTCCTGGACACACTGGTTACTTGCTCTGGGTGGCTTCAACCTCCCTGATAACCTAAGTGATGCTCCTCGAGCAGCAAGGCTGGGTTGAATCAGCTGCAACTGCTTCTGGTCCTCAGACCCACAAGGATGTGAACCTGTGCCCACTTTCAACTGCACAGTGATTTGCCCTGGTGGGTTCTCAGACCTGGATTAACAGACACTCTTTGGAGTTTGATCTGCTTCTTTGTTTTCAGGATGGAAAAGAAAACCCAGCTGGTTTGGGGGAAAAGGGAGGATGGAAAGGCCCTGATTTTGAAGCACGCTTTGCTTTCCTAGCCTGGTTGTTTCAGGAAATCTCCACATGCCTTGTAATAGATTAAGTGTGGCTCCAGGGGCCGTTGTGGATAGTGAGCACTGTAAAAATGCAGATTTCAGGCAAAGCCTCATGCACTGTGACAATTTAAAGTACCTCCAAAGGGTGTTCGCTCAGGCAGAAACGCACTTTATTTGGAGCACATTATGAATGAGACAGGGGAACAATTTGTTTGCTGGAGATGGGCAGAGGATCAGTTAAGCAGAGCAGAGAGCACAGAGCAAGTCAATTTGCAAAAGGGCAAAATGCAGAGGAGGTGGCTACATCTGTCTGGCATCCAGGGTGTTCTCTCCACTGGGATGGAGGTGGGGAGCCCAAGTGCCTATGGCATCCTTGGAAGAGGAGATTTGCCTGACCTGAGGAAGAGGCTCAGTGTGGTGCACTCTTCCAGAGGCATTGGGTATCCCCTTGGCTCTGCTCTTTCTTCTGGTTATCCTGATCATCAGGCTGGGGGCATTTCCCAGTGTTTTGGGACAGTTGCTGGGACTCAGCTGTGCTGCTCCAAGATCAGCACTCCAGGTGCTAACAACTCACTTGGCTGCATGGAAATACTGGGAAACCAAACTGAGCATTTTTGGAGACAGAAAAAGGAATGATGCCAAGTCCATTTGTGTTTTTTTGGGTTGAAGGGGAGAGCTGACTGCTTTGGAATTGAGTTTATCTTCTTTTTGAAGGGAAAGGGACTTTGCTTAGGTAGAAGGCAAAGTGCTCAGAACTACAAAATCTTACTAGACACCAAAGCCAAATTTTTTAAATGGGAAAAGGAAATATCTCAAAGAATAAAGGACTGTTTTTTCCCCAGAGCTTATCTGAAAGTGTCTAGGGAAAATAAGCAAGAAGGAAGTCTTAAAACTCCTTGGGTGTGCATGTTTTTGTGCTTCATGGGATGTGCATGAGTTAACATCACAACTGTGAGGACCACATATGTCCTTCTGAACTTCAAATTTCATGACTTCAAAGCATATCCTTAATGACCAAAAGCATCCTTCTGAATTTTGAGAAACTGTGAATCTTGCTGAATACTCATAAGTTAATTGGAATATGAGAAGAAAAAATCATTTCACTGTGCAGTTGGTGGTGGGCTAGAATGGTCATGGGGCTATTTGTGGACACTGCTTAGTTGTGGGCTTAGCAGTGCTGGGAGAATGGTTGTACTCAAGGATCTTAGAGGGCTTTTCCAAACTTAGTGATTCCTTGATTCTGTGATTGTACTGCCATCCTGTGTCTCTTGGTGCAGGCCCTGTAACAAGCACAGCCATTCTACTGTTCCTTATCTTCAAGGACCTGTCCAGAGGGAGCTGACGATTTCATTCAACACAAAGAGCCCTCAGTTTCCCCCTGTGGCACCAGCCCCCAGCCCTTAGCTCATAGGTCTGGGCAAGACAGTAAGATTTTTGTAAAAGGATAGCTCTTCCCACACCGTGGGAGTGCAGGTCCCAGTGTAGATCCTTCCATCGATGAAAACATAACCATCATATGTTTTGTTCTGTGTTTGCTTTGGCCATGCTGAGATTTCTGTCCCTAAAATTCCTGCTGTCTCCTGCAGTGGCTGTGTATGCCCAGCCCCAGTAACTGTCCCACAAGTTTCCCCTTCATCCTAGCCCATGCGTGGTTGGAAGAAGCGACCCACAGGCTTCAGCTGGAATCACATAGAGCAGCACAGAAGCTTGGAGAAGCCTTCCCTCTGTGAGCCACTCAGCTGGTGAGCTGTGACACAAGCAAGTCTCCCTATCTGCAGTAAACCCTGGGCAAGCCACTGCCAGAGGCAATTCCAGATGCTGGGGTTTGTGGATAACCTTGTCAGCAGGCTGGTTGTTCTGCTTGTTTGTGTTTTGTTGCTGTCTGTCCTGACACACAGTGACGGCAGTGGCACCAGACATTTCCCTGTGAGGTGTGCAGGGGAGATGGATGTGCCTCGCCATCTTTGCAGCAAAGAATCCCTTCCCAATACCTGATCGCCACCTGCCCCCTGTCACTTGAGAGAACTGCTTGGATTGAATGGGAATGAGGAGTTTTGGTGCATTTGAACCAAAAAAAAAAAGCATTTCTGGAGGTAGCAGGTGCATTCTGTCTCTGCCTTATCTCAGATATCTCTAAGGTCTGTTCCAACCCTAACCATTCCATGATTCTGAGGTCCTTTTAGCAGGGAAAATTCTGTTTTGCAGCAAACACTTAGCCCTCTGTGTTTCGAAGATGTGTATATTATACAGGACTGGCAGGATTAGTCAACATTTTCCTTCAAAAAACAAAAGCAGAGAAGAAACTGGGTTTAAAATGCAATGAATGTTCATTTGAGTATTTGTTGTTTCCAGAAAAAATGCTGGCATTTTCGTCAAAATAGCTATTTAAAATGTGCTTTTTATTGCAAAGGAAGCTGATTTGGGTTTTTGTGAAGAATTAGGTATTTATTTACAATATCCTCTAGGTCCTATGTTCCAAACATTGTATTTTTGCAAGCTGCATTTGAAGTCCTTTTTGAGTTTTTAATCCTTTGTTCCTGCAGAACTCCCAACTCATGTAAGGTCCCAAAGCTCTTCCTGTGATTCTCTTGTGCTGTTTCCTAGAGTTTTCCTACATTCATTTTGTACTAGATATGTTTGAAATCTCCAGGAATGTATCATTCCACCTTAGCTGTTAGAACTGCATGGGGTGTCCATGGTGTCCCCACATAATCTCTCATACTCCATTAAATATGTGCAGGGGTCTAAGAGCATGGCACAAGAGTTTGATACTGACTGTTTTTTCCCCATGAGCTTTTGCCCTGGGTCAGAGTTCCCTCAGCCCCAAGACCTGCCATTTCCCTGGGAGTGCAGTCAGAGCTCTAGGGTTAAATGCCACACATGTGGCTTGGTATGAAAATCTCACCAAAGGCATCACCTTCACTGTGGTGGGTTATGAACTGATTTGACAGCATCTACCCCTCTCTTTGGAAATAGCCAAAATCTCTCATGTTGTTCTGGAAGAGCCTCTAAAAAGGCTCTTCCAGTGCTTCCCACAGCAACACCAGAGGAAGAACGGAGGGTGAAGAAAAACTTAGTAGGTATTTAAATAACTTGCCCCCAGCCACATTCCCTTGGCTGAGCTAGAGCTCTGCGTTCCCACATGGCTCAGTCACTGGAGATCGAGGGCTGAGCTTCAGTAGCTGGGGCTGAATAGAGATCCCAGTGGAGGGTCTGGTCAGGGCAACCAAGGTTTATTACTGCCCTCAAGGCTGTGACAGGAATGAGAGACTCCTTGACAGCAGTTTTGGGATTAGCAGCTCCCTAACTGGAAGCTTTGGTTGAGGAGAGAGGATTGTGAGGTGATACGAACTGATCTTTTCCACAGGAACAAGGAGGAACCAGCAATTTTGGATGTTCAAGCCAAGTCACTTCACTGGAGATGTTGCTTCAGCTTTTCAGAAAATACACCATTGTAAAGCTTTCCAAGTTGGGCAGCCAAGAGCAAGGCCACCCAGAGCCACCAGTTGCTTTGGAAAGCTGGCACTGTAGTGGAAAATGCTGCACTCACCTGGCAAGTCACACTGGGTAGTAAAAGATGCTCTCTCTGGAGCTGCTGTTTGTGCATGTCCTGTGTGCTCGTGTGGGTTTCCTCAGTTATTCTTGCTTTGCCCTTACGACTGTTGGTATTAATTACTGAAGAAAGGAAGAGCCTGATTACATCAGGACAGAGAGGTGAAGGAGAGTTCCAGGCTGCATGAAGCCCTTCTCCCTTCTTTTGAAGACACACTGAAAAGACTAGGTGGCCTTTTCCGAGCTTATGTGTCTTCCTTACATCTGTAACTGAGGAGAACCTTAAAAAGTGCATATAAGAGAAGATAGCACACGGCCCTATTGGAAAGTAGGGAATGACATGACCCTCTGATTTGTTGTGACAGCAAAGCACTCTCAGGAAACCAAGTATAGGCAAAATGTCTGCTTCCATCTCCCCCAGCCTGTCCCCTCTAGCTACAGCTGATATACTTCTGCAATTCACTGACTGTGTCATGTCTGGCAGAAGGGTCTGTTCTCAAAAGTGTCTAAGACAGCTGGAAATGAACTTCAGTAATGGCTCAAAAAGTGAAAACGCAGCTCTTCTGCCTGCTCGTTTCAGGTTGACAAGTCAAGAGAAAGCCATTGTGGCCAACTCTGCTGAAGCCTTTTCCCAAGCCATGGGCAATTATGCCCAAAGTCTCCCCCCATTTGGCATCCCAGCTGCTGGGGATGCCTTGTTGAGCAGGTGCCAGTGTTGGAGGTGCTGCTCTTGCTGTGCACACTCTGGTGCTGTTGCTGTGGGGTCCAGAGCCACTTCGTCAGCAGCGACTCCGCAGCCCTGCTCTAGGAGACATCGCTGCCCTTCCCATGGTGGCAGCAGCTCTGCAGGCCCAGAGCTCTGTGTCAGGGGGCCTCGGTCACAGCACCGTGGCCTGGGCAGCCACAAGGGCCCGGGCTGGCTGCCAGCCCTGCCCACTGCCCCTTATTGGCAGCACCCATTGTCCGTGCCCTTGCAGTGCCCCCCTGCCCTCCCTGTCCCCAGCCAGCCCAGCCTGGGCACCTCGGGGGTGTCCCCACCGTCCTGCTGAGGCCCAGCATCGAGGGCTTCTGCCGCAGGCCTGGGAGACGCTTTGGGAAAGCCCCAGAGCAGCCGGGTGGCAGGAACAGGGCGGCTGCCTGGGGCTGATAATGGCCTCTGACACCCAGTGCCTCAAGGCTTCCCAGCACCGCGGCCGCTCAGGGGCCTCCTGTTCCCTTGCAGCCTCCTGCCACCACTGCCCCACACATCCCCTCGTGCCTTCCCACTGCCTTGTCCCACCCATCAAGGCTTCTGCAGCCCCACATCCCTTCACGGCCTCCCAAGGTCCTGTCCCCTCAGGGTCTCCCCCAGCCCAGCCAACCTGCCCGGCAGCAGCGCCCCAGCCCCTCAGGAGCTCCAGAGGAGCCCAATCCAGAGGCACCTGGGAGCCCTCAGCAATCCAGCCAGCAATTCACAGATGGCGCTTCCTGGCAGGGACAGGCTTGTGGCCGTCTGCAGGCACCGGTCGCGCAGGGATCCCCGCAGCTCCGGCCCCTGCCCACCCGCTCTGTCAGAAGCGCAAAGGCTTCAGCAGAACCACCAAAGGCCAAGGGGCTTCTGCCCATTTTGCCTGCAGCACTGCACGCCTGGGCAGCTTGCTGAGCACAAGCACCCTTTTGCCCCTCTTCCCCTATGCCCTGCAGAGCCTGGGCAGCAAAAGAAAGATCCTGGGAGTCTGTCTATTATAACACATCCTATATTTATAGACTAAAGAACAACGAAAATAAGAACAATTTTAAAGAAACATGAACTCCCCGCTGGCTCAGGTGCCCCC